>CAODLS011734265.1:0-33396 GCA_948243855.1 Flueggea neowawraea | reverse complement strand
CATTGCCAATTTCAAGTGGGCCTATAGGGTCACACACAAAGAACGAATTGGATTGATTACAAAGTATTCTCTCTTAGTGATGAATGAAATATTAAGATGATTAATTTGATTAATCAATAATAATTCAGGTTTTTATAATTTATGTGTTAAATAAGATTTAATAAATAGTCCATTAATGTTATAGGCTTTTAATATGAATCACATATTATCATGGGTTTAATGCTTAAATATGTGTGACATATTTTGGCCCATGTATAAGATTTATATTATGATAACGTATCATATAATTAAAAGCCCAATAAAATTAAGAAACCCATGATGAAATTCGGCCAAACCTAATGAGATTAGGGCATGGATTAAATTCGGCACAAGCCTTAAAAGGAGGAGGGAAAATTCGGCTCCATCTTCCTACTTTTTAGGGATTTTAATCCTTGAATGACAAGGAGTAGAATTTGGCACACATATGCACATCTAATTAGGAGTCCTCTTCTTGCATGACAAGGAAAGACTAATTAGGATGTAGCTTGATATGATTAGGAATGAATTTGGCTCTCTTATTGTACAAAAGAAGAAAACCTAAACCTAGTAGGACTAGGAATGGATTCGGCCCTCCTTTTGCACAAAGGAGAAAATCAAATCCAAGTAGGGTAAGGAGAAGAGAATTTTGGTTGTATTGTTATGTCTATCTAGGCCATCTCATATGCCAAATTCTCTTAAGCCTTAATCAAGGCATTGCCGAATTTGTGAGCATCACAATTCAAAGAGAGAAAATAATTTTGTGAGTTTTAGAATAGTGATTCTAAAAGGGTGCTAGTGCACCTTGATCATTCCAAGGTAAGTTCGTTCGTGTGGATACCTGTAGCCACGTTTGCGCAAAAGCAACGTGATTCCTCAAAGGTGATTCGGGTTTTGGTGCAAAGAGCTACACCAACTTTTCATACAACCGATTGATCGTGCCTTGGTGAAAGGTAAATCTTCCAACCTTAATTGTATATGTTGATATGCATGGGTCCTTGGGGGAATTCAAGGCATTAAATTTTTGTTATATCGAATGAATTGATAAAGAGTTTATCAATGTCATTTGTTATATCTATCTACTTGAGATCAAGAAATTCATTAAGAAATAAAAGGTTGACATGTGACCATACCTTATGCTTAATCTAGATATCGTGAGACAACATGACTAAATATCAAACTATGAAAGGTTCACTCAGATCATTGACTCCACTTGATTTTGGGTTGTCATAATGTATTACTAGATGCCGCTTAAGGACAACGGGCCCAAGTTTTGGGACAATGTCCGATGCCAATTTCGAGTGGTCCTATTGGGTCACACACTAAAACGAGTGGATTGGCTTACAAATATTCTCTCTTATGGTAATTGAATTATTAAGATAATTAATTTGATTAATTATTTATAATTCATGGTTTTGAGATTTATATCTTAAATTTGATATAAGATATTATCCATTAATGTAATGGACTTTTAATAAAAATTACTTCTTATTAAGTTAAATAAGTTTTTGAGCATATTTCATGTGTGACATAAATTTGGCCCATGTTTATTTATAAGAGAGTGATTCATTCAATGATGATGTGTCATAAAATTAAAACCCAATAACATTAATAAACCTAGTGTAAAATTCGGCCATATTCCTATTTTTTAGGAGTCCTTATTCTTGTATGACAAGAGAAAGAAAACCTAATGCGCAATGACTATGAAATTCTGCACACACTCCTATTTTATGGGAGAATTTTGGCCAACCCTAATTGAACCGTATTAGGATTTCCTATGTGCATATAAATAAGTAGAACATCATATTTTAAGTAGGCTTGGTTGAATTCCTGAGAGGCACTACAAAAAGAAAAAACCGAATTTGTGGAGAATAATATATATTCCTAGTGCTAGTACACAATGCCAATTCAAGTAAGCTCATTTGCATGGACACATTTTGACACATTCACTCAAAGGCAACGTGAGGAGATGGAGATTTGGTTTATTGTACTAAAAGCTACATCAACACTCCATTCGGTCATTCACCTAGCATCGTGTTTTAAGGTAAAATACAGTAACCCTAATCGTCTATGTTGATGTGCATGGATCCTTGGTGGAATTCTAAGTTAAATTTTTTGTTATTTTCTACTGCCATTTATGCTTATGAATATCATAAACTTAATAATGAATTCAAACAGTGGTATCAAAGCCACTTGCATTATCAACATAGACAATTCCTTTTATATGTGATATAATTGTATAACTTGTTGAATTCGGCCTTGTTCCCTATTGAATTGTATTGTTTCTGAATTAATGATGCATGTTCAGATTTAATTTAGCAAGATAAAATTGAGAATTTTATGTTTTGAGGAAGAATATGTTTGATAATTTGCATAGGATGTTAAGAATAATCTAGAAAGTTATTTACGGTTTTGTATATGCGGTTTTATAATGAGATTATAAATAATGGGTTGAATCATAATTTGATTATCAGTTTAATGTATTAATAAGATTAATACATATTTCCATTTTAAAATTAGAAACTCGTTTCATGAGCAATTCGAATTACAAACCTCCCTCACAACCGGCTTGCAAAATAGTTTCATCAATATAATTATTTGATTAATTGTATTATATTTATTGTTCATAATTTGATTATGTGTTATTTTAGTTATGATTCAATATGCATGGTGCATGACATAGCCCAATTAAGCCTATTTGATTGGTTTATTATTGTCGATTGTAAGGGTTTTGGCCGAATGTGCCTATTTCAAATACGGTCTGTGTGTCGTTTTTGGCTAGTGTGCCTACTTTTTCTTTTTAGGTCAAGTTAGTTTAGATTTTATATATACATTGTATATAAAAGAATAATGTAAAAGAATAAGGAGATTGTTCATTGCAATGAAGAATAAAGACCACTCTAGATTGACCTTAATCTTCACATTGACTTGTGAGATCAAACTTAGTTTTGGGCTTTGTCATGTCACATTTACATTATGCAATATATATACATCTGATGCATATATCCATGAATAAATTTTTTGATTTTGTATCGAACACAAACCAACAAACCAAAAATTCCTACAAATAGTAAGTCAAAAAATGTCATCCTTAATCAATGCTTATTAAGACTTTGTTCGTCGGTGTGAAGTTTCTGCCTCTGTATGGTGCACTCGATTATGTTTGTGGGGCAAGGGTAGATAATGGTTGTATCTATGTTTTGGTTATGGTTAGACTTAGCGTGGCTATCAAAATGGCTTTGGACCTAGGGCATAGAGAGGAATTCAAATGTTAGGACATGAGATGTCAAAATCTCTAGAAATGCAAGAGTTATATATGATATAATTGAAAATAAGTTTTTCTACCTAAATAGATAATGTTATGGACTAGCTCAGCTGACTTAAATTTGAGTGAAATACGAATCTTGCACCTATTATGTTTAAAACTTAAATTAACTTTAAAGATGTTAATTTTAGTGGGAGTATTAAAAAGAATTCTTATTAATCTTTTCATATTTTCTATGTGGATATAATGGTAACAAACAACACCACATCAAAATTTACTTTGCGATCAATCCTTGAGAAGGAAAAATTGAATGGGACTAACTTCTTTGATTGGTCTCGAAACTTAATAATTGTTCTTAAGCAAGAAAGGAAGATTTATGCCCTAGATACAACGATTCTCCAAGTACCTGCATCCAATGGCTCTAAAGCACAAAAGGATGCTTATGAGGATCATCTAAGTGACTCAATAGACATAACATGTCTTATGTTTACTACCATAGTTGCGGATTTGCAAAAGCAATTCAAAGCTTTAGAGGCATTTGACATGATGAAGCATCCCAAGGAAATGTTCCAATAGCAAGTTCGTCAACAAAGGTTCTTTACAACGAAGACATTCAATGAGTGTAAGATGACTGTTGACACTTCGATGAGTGCACATGTTCTGAAGATGAAAGGTCATCTTGATCAACTAGAGGGACTTGGTACTCCTCTACCAAAGGAGTTGGCCATAGATACAATTTTAGGGTCAATCTCTAGTAGTTTTGACCAATTTATCATGAACTACAACATGCACAACATACATAAGTCCATCACCAAGTTGCTTGGTATGTTGAAGAATATTGAGAAGAGCATTCCTAAGACAAATAACGTGATCATGGTATAATATGGGAAAGGCAAGCACACAGGCAAGGCTAAGCCAAAGTTTTTTGGAAAGGGCAAAGGAAATCCAAGCCTAACTTAATCAAGCCTAAGCCAAAGGTGACCAAGAAAAAAAGGCAGTCTTCTTTCATTGGAATGAACCAGGGCATTGGAAAAAGAATTGCAAACTCTACTTGGAAGAGCTAATGAACAAGGGAAGCAAGACTTCTACTTTAGGTATTTTTGTTATGAAAATCAATATGTCTACTAATTCCTCATTCGTATTTGATGCTAGATGTGGATCTCATATTTTCATTAACTTGCAGAGATTGAAAAATAGTAGATCATTGATAAAAGACGAAGTGGACATACGAGTGGGCAGTGGAGCAAGAGTCGTTACATTTAGGAACTTACTATTTAACTTTGCCTAGTGGACTTGTTTTGCAATTATCAAATTATTATTATGTTCCTACTATGAGTAAGAACATCATTTCCATTTCTTGTTTAGAGATGATGGTTTTCATTTTATTATTAAGAATATTAATCTTTTCATCCATAATGGAGACATATGTTATGGTGTTGCAACATTATTTTTTGGTCTCTATGTTTTAAACTTGCAACAAGACAAGCCCATCTATTATGTTAATAAAAGGTTAAAATCAAATGATTTAACCCAAACCTACTTTTTTTGGCATTGTCGTTTGGGCCATGCAAGTGAGAAACGCATCTCAAAACTCCATAAATATGGATTACTTGATTCATTTGATTTCGAATCATTTGATACATGTGAATCTTATTTATTAGGCTAAATGACTAAGAGTCATTTTTTACACAAAGGCGAGAGGGCAAATGATCTATTAGGCCTAATACATGCCAATGTATGCAGACCTTTTAGTACAAGTGCTAGAGGAGATTATTTGTACTTCATCACCTTCCTTTGATGATTTCAGTAGGTATGGTTTTGGCTATCTAATGAGAAATAAATCCGAATTCTTTGAAAAGTTCAAGGAATTCAAAAGCGAAGTACAAAACCAACTTGGCAAGAATATCAAAGCACTTTGATCCAATCGTGGTGGAGAATATTTAAGCTAAGAGTTTGACAATCATCTTGAGTAGTGTGGGATTGTCCCACAACTTGTTAGTGTAAGCTTTAGCCCCTATACATTGTATCTAGATTATATTTTTTATATAAATATTATTAGGCATTATTTTATCTCATTATTATTCTTGTGCATGTTTAATTTGATAAAACATCCATGAAAAGTGATTATGCTTAAGTTATTAAATATGTCATTTGGATAGTAAAACCTTGAAGCATAAAAGAATACTATTCTAAATGTCCCTAGTCGAATATTGTCATGGGAATGACAATAAACCAAGACTAGTATGTACTTTGTGAGATGATCGCGTTTTACTGGTCATAGGATATGAGATATCAATCAGAGAACATAGAACATGTTAGAGAACATTGTTTTGGATCGATCCGATTGTGAGAATACTAAATGGTTGAAAGGTCATAAATATTTCTCATGCAATGCTTATACTTTAATTCCTCGACCTGAACTCACTATGGATTCTTGGATGATTCCTCGTATACTTTGACATAAACGTAACGTTATTTGTAATGAATGAAATGCATGGGTATGATTGTGTATGCCATGAGTCATGCTAAGGAACATGAGTAAAGTAAAGGGATTGCCACCCTCGAAGAGAGAGAAGATATCACCAGCCACTTGATTAGTGGAACTGAGTAATGTGTTGTCACACCCAAACAAAGTGATAAGTGTTATCATTTGTTTGACTTAGTCAGGATCACTAATAGATCAAGGAAATATTTTAGCATAAATAAGGGTGACTGGTTCCATGTCTTATGCTAATTCTGATATCAAGAGGCAAAGAGTTGTATAAGATTATAATTAGGCTATATTGATTCGTAATTGACATTTATTTCAATCTGGGTAATCATAATGTCTTGCTAGAGATCAATTATGATTTATGGGTTTTAAATTAAATTTAGGCCCATTGGCAACAATGAATGAACCTACAGAATCACACACAATAAAGATTTCAGTTAGGACTAAGACTGTTTTTCTTGTCGGGCCATTCATTTATATTAATGATTAAAACATCATAAAGTGGGCACAAGATGAAATTCGGCACACTCATTAGGCTCAATTAAGATTTCGGCCTTATGGAGATTGAATTAAGAAGAGTGATTAATTAATAAGATTTAATTAATTACCTAAAAGGACAGGAAGAAATTGGAAATAGGAAAGGGAGAAATTCTTATTCAAGTAGGACCTGAAAAGTAATTCGGCCTAGGGTTTTAGAGGGCCGCACATACAATTCGACTAGGGTTTATAGTAGCCACACTTCACTCCTATTTTCTCTTTGTTAGTGTAAGCCCTATCCCCAATGCATTTTATCCAGATTATATTTTATGTATATATTATGAGACAATGTTTTATCTCATTATTATTCATGTGCATGTTTAATTTGATAAAACATCCATAAATAGTGATTCTGATTAAGTTATCAAATATGTGATTTGGATAGTAAAACCTTGAAGCGTAAAAGAATATTATTCTAAATGTCCCTATTCGAATATTGTTATGGGAATGACAATGAACCAATACTAGTATGTACTATGTGAGATGATCATATTTTACTGGTCATAGAATATGAAATATCAATAAGAGAACATATAACATGTTAAAGAACAATGTTTTGGATTTATCCACTTATGAGAATACTACATGGTTGAAAGGTCATAAGTATTTCTCATAAAACGCTTATACTAGATTCCTTCGACCTGAAATCACTATGGATTCTTGGGTGATTTCTCGTATACTTTGACATACGCCTAACTTTATTTGTAATGAGTGACAAGTATGGGTATGATTGGGTATGCCATGAGTCATGCTAAGAAACATGAGTGAAGTGAAGGGATTGTCACTCCCGAAGAGAGAGAATATATCACCAGCCACTAGATTAGTGAAACTGAGTAGTGTGTGGCCACACCCAAAACAAAGTGACAAGTGTTATCATTTGTTTGACTTAGTCAGGATCACTTGTACATCAAGAAATTTTTTTAGCATAAATACGGGTGAATGGTTCCATATCTTATGCTAATTCCGATATCGAGAGGCAAATGGTTGTATAAGGTTGTAATTAGGTTATGTTGATTCATAATTGACATTCATTTCAATTTGGGTAATCATAACGTCTTGCTAGAGACCAATTATGATTTATGATTTTAAATTATTTTGGACCCATTACCAACATTGAATGGACCTACAGGATCGCACACAATAAAGATATGGGTTAGAACTTGAACTATCTTTCTTATCGGACCATTAATTTATGTTCATAAATAAAACATAAGGAGATGGGCTCATGGTAAATTCGGCATACACATTAGGCCATAAATAATTATGAAATTCTGCCTAATAATTTGTTTTAATTAAAAGGTTTAATTAAATAATTAAAAGGGAAGGAAGAACACTTTTTGTTTAAGTAGGAGTTGTTCAAGAAGTAATCTCCTATTTTGTAGGAATAGAGAGGCGCCACACATGCACAATCTAGGGTTTTATTTTGGAAATAAAATCTAGGGTTTGGTGTAGTGAAGGGTATGGAATACACTAGGGTTTTTCAATTAGGGTTGGTCTCCTATTTTTTAGGAGTATGGTCAACCACTTAGTGCACTACATCTAGGGTTTTATTTTTGAAATAAAACTCTAGGGTTTGGTCAATTAAAAAGGGCGGCACACAAGGCATAAAACCCTAGGGTTTTTGGAAAACCTAGAACTCTCCCTCTGGGGAAAACCCTAGCCAAATTCAAAAGGAGAAAGAAAATTGTTTTACTTTGCTCTTCCATATAGTCGAAACCTAAAAGAAAGAAAGTAGGTTTTGTGAGTGCTAGTACACATAGTCTAACCTAGAGATTTGTGTGTGTGTGAGAGTAGCAGGAATTCTTCCTTTAGCAGTCCCTGTAGTCAATCACATTCCTCACTAGTAAAGGAGAAAGGGATCAATGTTTTGATTCGGGCTCATTTGGTGTTGTGATTTTCGGCCAGCAAAGATAAGAGGTAATAAAATTCTGCACATTTTAATCAATTATATTATCATACATGGATCTTGTAGCGTGTTTCTTGTGTTTTTTGTTGTGTTTAATGTTGATTAATCACGTAAGAAACCTAACACTCTCCTTGTCTTTCCTAGTCGAAACCTAATTGGAGGAGAGAGAATTTGATTTTTGATACTCCAAATATTCGGCTAGGGTTTTTCTCTTTCCTTCTTCTTCTAACCATAAAATTAATAGAAATAAAAGGGTTTTTATTTTATCTTTAGGGATATATAGGGGTTCAACTAACAACAAAATAGGGTGTGACAAAAACTATATTTCTCTTCATCCAAAACCGAAATCTTCAAGGCAAGAAAGAGAGTCCTTTTAGTGCTAGCACACGTAGCCACAACCAATGGTCTTGTGTGTGTGTGAGAGTAGAGGGGAATCATCTTTTGGCAGTCCCTATTGTCAATTGCATTCGGCTCAACACAAACAAAGGAGGAGGAGAAACCAATTTGGAAATACCTTGCTTTTGGAGAAAAAACAATTCTGCAAAGATTTTAAGGTGCATATATTCGGCCACTTCAATTAATTATGATTACATACAGTGTTCCTGGGATGTTTCTTGCGTGATGTCGTTGTTTTTTTGTTGTGCACATTAGATATTTATTCGTATAAGAAACGCAACAATGGTATCAGAGAGGTCTGCATGTCTAATCTAGTTGATAATAGGTTCGGTTTTGCTAGAAAAACTAAATGCTTGGTTCGGCTTTGCTAAAATCTGGTCTTGTTTTTTTAAATGGTTGAAAACAAATCTGGAATTTTAATTTTAGGGCTGAAACCAGATTGCTTTGCCTAACGATTTGGTTATATGATTGGCGTAACAAGACTCATAACTTGTTTATGGTTTTTACGTCAAAACCGAATCTGATTTTGTGTTCTATTCATTGTTGAATGCATATGTCTATTAAAAGGTGTGTTTTAATTATTTACATGCAATGTCGAATGCGTTTGACATATTTTGAGATATGTTTTGATTGTTAACACTCATTGCCGAATTGTTTGGACTGTTTATGATGCATACCAAATTTGATTTGGTTATATATTTATAATTGGTTAAATCATAACATGTAAAATGATTAAGAGAAATTGACTAGAAAAATCAATGGCACTAATTGATCTAGTAGTGTGTTTAGGGTTTTCAAAGAATAACTCATTCGATGAGTTGGTCAAAGAGTTTGACCTAATGGGTTAATACCCAAACCCTTCATAAGGTTAGTTCTTGAAATCCAAATACATGATTTCTCCTAATGGCTATGGACATAATTAAAATAGGATTTTCCATGTGTTCTTGCTTGCATATTGAGATTGGATCTTATGTTGGTGTTTTAAATTTTTTGTGAATGGTTATGCATGGTGCATGTCATGGGCCTAGTTTTCATTATTGGGTTGTAAATTAAATACGACCTGAGTGTTACTTATTTTTATTTAAAATTTATTTTTTATAGAATAGTTTTAATTTTGTAAATAATGAAGACATTGTAATCAAGACAAGAGACGGAGCCTAAAAAGGAGGGAGAGTCGGCCCAACTCGAAAGAAGACATTAGATATAGCTTCTTAGAGTTTGGTTTTTGGCCCATGATGTGTCACGTTTAAGTTTATGCACTTTATTTATATGCTTTGCATGAATGAAATTATGGTAATCCGTAATAAATTGAATCCCTACATTAGTAAGTCGAAAAGTACCTTCCTATTTCGAAACTTTGTCAAGGCATCGATCGTCGAAGTATGGGCTATGCCAAAACTAGGCACGTTAGATTATCTTTGTGAGGAAGGGGTTAGGATAATTGTTATGCCTAACATTAGAATGTAGGTTTGAATTAATATGAGTAGTGGGGTTGTCCCGACCCTAAGCATTAAAATGGAATAGTGCCTAACATAAGATGTTAATCCTATTCGATCCAAGAATTATATAGGATATAATTGGAAAGAGTTCATACCTAAATAGCCAAGCCTTAGGTGTATAGGCTGAACTTGACTAAGGCAAAGTGAAATATGGATCTTGGCCAACAATCACTAACACAAATTATTTAAAGGGATATTAATTTGAATTATGGGATTTTTATTATAACACCCCATATCTAATCTTGCATATATATTTTGTAGATTGAAATGACATCAAATAATTCACAAACCTTTTCATTGCGATCCATCCTTGATAAGGATAAGCTCAATGGGACTAACTTCATTGACTGGTCTCGAAACTTGAGAATCATGCTAAAGCAAGAGAATAAGCTTGAAGTCCTAGAGCAAGCTTTTCCAATGAACAGGCTAGGAAAGCCACTAATGCTCAAAGGGAGGCATTTGAAAAGAAAAAGAATGACTCCAATGATGTGACTTGGCTTATGTTGGCAACCATGAGTCCAAAATTGCAAAAGCAATTCATGGATATGGAAGCCTTTGAGATCATGAATCATCTCAAGGAAATATTCCAAGAGCGAACCTGTCATGAAAGGTTCGTGACCACTAAGGCATTGACTTCTTGCAAGATGGCTCTAGGTACTTTAGTAAGTGCCCATGTATTCAAGATGAAAGAGCATACTAATACTCTTGAAAAACTTGATGTACCCATTCACAAGAAACTAGGAACCGACCTCATTTTGGGGTCACTACCCGAAAGTTATGACTAGTGTGTCATGAACTTTAACATGCATGGGATGGATAAGTCTCTTGCTGAGCTACATGGGATGCTTAAAAATTCTGAGAAAAATATCAAGAAAACCAATCCCATGCTGCTGATTCAAAAGGGTAAAGGTAAGGGTGGAATAAGGAAAGGCAAGCCCAATGCCAAGCCCAAAGACAAGGTTGGACGTAATTCAAAAGGCAATGATCCCAAGGCACCTAATCCTAAGCCACATAAGGAGGGCATATGTTTCCATTGAAACAAATCTGGTCATTGGAAAAGGAACTGCCCGCTTTACTTGGAAGAACTAAAGAAGAATGGAGGTGGGGCTTCCAGTTCAGGTATCTTTGTCATAGAGGTCAATCTATCTATTTTAGTATCATGGGTATTAGATACCATACGTGGTTCTAACATTTGTTCAAATGTTCAGGGACTCAGAAATAAGAGGATCTTGGCAAAAGGTGAAGTCGACCTAAGAGTTAGGAATGGAGCAAGGGTAGCTGCCATGAGTAGGAATATTATTTTAGTTTCATGTTTGGATTTAGATAGATTTACTTTCATTATTAAGAATAATGTTATTTCAATTTATCGTGAGAACATTTTCTATGGCAATGCTTTGCTTAGTAATGGACTTTATTTTCTAGACTTGGATGAACACAAGCCCATTTATAACATTGATACTAAATGGGTTAAATCAAATGAATTAAACCCAACATACTTTTGGCATTATTGTTTCAGACATGTAAATGAGAAACGCATCTCAAGACTCCACAAAGATTGAGTTATTGGCTTATTCGATTTCGAATCTTATGAGACATGTGAATCTTGTTTACATGGCAAGATGACTAAAAGTCCCTTCAACAAACAAAGTGAAAAGGCAAGTGACTTATTGGGCCTAATAAATACCGATGTATGTGGACCACTAAGCACATTAGCCATAGGTGGTTATAGCTACTTCATTACATTCACGGATAATTTTAGTAGATATGTCTACGTCTATCTAATGAGACATAAATTTGAGACCTTTGAAAAGTTCAAAGACTTCAAGAATGAAGTGCAAAACCAACTAGGCAAAGTATAAAAGCCATTCAATCAGATCGTGGTGGCGAATCCTTAAGTCAAGAGTTTGACTAACATCTAAAGGTGTGTGGAATAGTTTCACAAATCACTCCTCCAGGAACACCTCAATTGAATGGTGTGTCCGAAAGGAGAAATCAAACTCTATTAGATATGATTCAATTTATGATGAGCCAAACTAATCTTCCAATTTCCTTATGGGGTTACGCCCCTGAAACTGCTACATTCCTGCTAAATAGAACTCCAACTAAAGCAGTTGAGAAGACACCATATGAGATATGGACAGGGAAGAAGCCCAATATGTCTTTTCTAGGGATTTCGAGTTGTGAGTCCCATGGTAAGAGATTAAAATCAGATAAGCTAGCACCCAAAATCGATAAATGATTGTTTATGGGATATCCTAAAGAAACTAAAGGATATTAGTTTTACAACCCAAGTGAGAACAAAGTGTTTGTTGCTTAAAAAGTTGTTTCCCTTTAAAGGAGTTTATTTTCAAGGAAAATAGTGGGAGTAAAGTACAACTTGAAGAAATTCAAGAACCATAAACTCATAGACATGATAGTGTGGAAATGGCAACGAATTCACAAGAAGTTGTAGAACCCGAACCCATTACTCAAGGCCTAAGAAGGTCTAGTAGGATTCGTCACGAGCCTAATATATATGGATTTCTCATAATTAATGATCAAAGCATGGTGTTAGTGGATCAAGACGAGCTCACTGCCTACCGAGAGGCGATTGAAAGTTCAAATTCATCCAAGTGTCTTGGAGCCATGAAACCTGAAATGCAATTAATGTATGATAACCAAGTATGGAATTTGGTTGATCCACCTGAAGGTGCTAAGAACATTGAATGCAAATGAATTTTGAAACAAAAGGTCAATAGTACCTTCAAAGGTAGACTTGTGACTAAAGGTTTTAAACAAACTCATGGTATTGACTATGATGAAACCTTTTCACCAGTAGTCATGCTCAAATCCATTAGGATTCTACTTTCCATATCCACATATTATGACTATGAGATATGGTAAATGGATGTCAAGATGACTTTCCTTAATGGAAACCTCCTCGAGGATGTTTACATGAAACAACCCGATGGCTTTGTTAATCCTAAGAATCCTAATAGGTTTGCAATCTTCAAAGATAGATTTATGGGTTGAAGCAAGCATCCCGAAGTTAGAATCTTTGCTTTGATAAGGCAGTCAAAGAGTTTGGTTTTCTCAAGAATGAAGATGAGTCTTGTGTGTACAAGAACAATAGTTGGAGCATTGTAGTGTTTCTGATTTTATATGCCGACGACATCCTACTCATAGGAAATGACATCCCAACATTGTTAAATGTTAAGCAATGGTTAGGGAAATGTTTCTCTATGAAAGACTTAGGTGAAGCTGAAACTACACTGGGTATAAGGATCTATAGAGATAGATCACAACAGCTATTGGGACTAAGTCAAGAGAAGAACATAGACAAAGTACTAAAACGGTTTAGTATGGTTGACTCCAAGAAAGGTTATATACCTTTGTCACAAAGAGTTGTTATGAGTAAGAATGATGGTCCTTCTACAAGAGAATAAAGGGAATACATGAGTAAAATTCCATATGCTTTGGCTATAGGTTCTATCATATATGCCATGTTGTGTACTAGACTGGATGTCGCACATGCACTAAGCATGACAAGTAGGTTCCAACAGGATCCAGGTGGAAAACATTGGACAGATGTCAAAGGGATCCTTAAGTACTTACGAAGGACTAAATGATTCTTCTTAGTGTATGCAGAGAGGAAGAGCTCGTTGTAAATGGTTACACTAATGCTGCCTTCCAAACTGATGTCAAGGACTCAAAATTGCAATCTGGTTATGTGTTTTATCTGAATGGAGTTGTTGTAAGCTGGAAGAGCTCTAAGCAAGACACCGTCGCCGATTCTACTATAGAGTCTGAGTATCTTGCAGCTTCAGAAGCTGCAAAGGAGGTTGTTTGGATTAGGAAGTTCATTACTAGATTAGGAGTTGTCCCAAGCATCCTAGAACCAATTGAACTCCATTGGGACAACAACGGGGCCATCGCACAAGCTAAGGAGCCCCAATCACACCAAAAATCCAAACATATACTCAGGAGATGCCATCTCATTCGAGAGATCATCGAGAGAGGAGATGTGAAGATATGCAAGATTCTTAGAGAAAATAGTGTAGCAGATCCACTAACCAAACAGTTAGCTAGGCCAAGGCATGAAGGGCATGTTAGATCCTTTGGTCTTATGACTATGCCTGATTAGGACCAGTGTTAATGGGAGATTGTTATTGTAAGCCCTAGCCCTAATACATTGTATCCATATTATATTTGATATATAAATATTATGAGGCCTTATTTTAACTCATTATTATTCCTATGCATGTTTAATTTGATAAAACATCTATGAATAATGATTATGCTTAAGTTATCAAATATGTGATTTGGATAGTAAAACCTTGAAGCATAAAAGAATACTATTCTAAATGTCCATAGTCAATTATTGTCATGGGAATGACAATAAACCAAGACTAATATGTACTCTACGAGATTATCATATTTTACTGGCCATATGATATGAGATATCAATTAGAGAACATAGAACATGTTAGAGAATGATGTTTTGGATCAATATGATTGTGAGAATACTACATGGTTGAAAGGTCATAAGTATTTCTCATGTAATGCTTTTACTTGAATCCCTTGACCTGAAATCACAATGGATTCTTAGGTGATTCCTTGTATACTTTGAAATATGCCTAACATTATTTTTAATGAATGACAAGTATGGGTGTGATTGGGTATGCCATGAGTCATGCTAAGGAACATGAGTAAAGTGAAGGGATTGCCACTCTCGAAGAGAGAGAAGATATCACCGGCCACTTGATTAGTGAAACTGAGTAATGTGTGGCCACACCTAAATAAAGTGATAAGTGTTATCATTTGTGTGACTTATTCAGGATCACTAGTAGATCAAGGAAATGTTTTAGCATAAATAGGAGTGATCGGTTCCATGCCTTATGCTAATTCTGATATCGAGAGGCAAAGAGTCGAATAAGATTGTAATTATGTTATCTTGATTCATAATTGACATTCATTTTAATTTGAGTAATCATAATGCCTTCCTCGAGGCCAATTATGATTTATAGGTTTTAAATTAATTTTAGGCCCATTGCTACTACTGAATGAACATACAGGATCACACACAATAAAAATCTAGGCTAGGGCTAAGACTATTTTTCTTGTAGGGGCATTAATTTATGTTAATGATTAAAACATAATGAAATGGGCCCAAGATGAAATTCGGCACACTCATTATGGTCAATTAAGAATTCGGCCTTATGGAGATTGAATTAAGAAGAGTGATTAATTAATAAGATTTAATTAATTACCTAAAAGGAAAGGAAGAAATTGGAAATAGGAAATGGTGAAATTTTTATTTAAGTAGGACTTGAAAAGAAATTCGGCCTAGGCTTTGGGGGGAGGGGGGCTGCACATACATTTCGGCTAGGGTTTATGGTAGCCACACTTCACTCCTATTTTCTCTCCTTATCTTTCCTAGCTGAAACCCTAATTGGAGGAGAGAGAATTTAATTTTTTATACTCGAAATATTCATCTAGGGTTTTTCTCTTTCCTTCTTCTTTTAACCAAAACCCTAATAGAAATAAAAGGGTTTTTATTTTCTTTTTGGCGATATATAGGTTTTCGGCTAACAACAAAATAGGGTGTGAGAAAAACTGTTTTTCTCTTCTTCTAAAACCGAATTCTTCAACGCAAGAAAAAGATTCCTTTTAGTGCTAGCACATGTAGCCACAACCAACGGTCTTGTGTGTGTGTGTGAGTAGAGGGGAGTCGTCTTTTGCCAGTCCCTATTGTCAATTGCATTCGGCTCAACACAAACAAAGGAGGAGGAGAAACCAGTTCGGCAATACCTTTCTTTTGGAGAAAAGCAATTTGACAAATATTTTAATGTACATATATTATGCCACTTCAATTAATTATGATTACATACAGTCTTCCTGGGATATTTCTTGCGTGATGTTGTTGTTTTTCCGCTGTGCGCATTAGATGTTTATTCGCATAAGAAACCAAACACAACTTACTCCTCCCGGAACACCCCAATGCAATGGCATATTCAAAAGGAGAAATCAGACTTTATTGGATATGGTTTGATCTATGATGAGTCCAATGGATCTTCTAGTCTCGTTTTGGGGTTATGCCATAGAAACTGTTGCTTTTATACTTAACCGAATTCCATCTAAAGCAATTGAAAAGACACCATATGAGATATGGAATGGCAAAAAATCCATAATGTCTTTTCTAAAGATTTGGGGATGTGAAGCTTTAGTGAAACGTCAAGTTTCTGAAAAGTTAGCACCTAAATCCGAGAAGTGTATATTTGTAGGGTATCCAAAGGAAACAAGAGTAAACTAATATTATAATAGTTCTGAGAATAAAGTGTTTGTTGCTCCAAACGGTGTTGTCACAACCCAAAATCGGGCCGAGACCGACGTCCGAGGTGAACCATTTGTGGAAGCTCGGCTCGTCTCATACAAGCCTCCATATATCATAACATACTACACAAAACGTTTAGTTATTATTTAAAAACGTTTAACGAAAGCAATTATCGTTTAAAATATAAGTAGTAAAATAAATATCATAAATCAAATAACGAATATGTCCAAAATATACTATGAGTATAAAATGTTAAATACAAAAATACATATAGCAAACCCGTGGCCCTACAGCATCCCGGTATGGAACTCTAACAATGCAAAAGAAGAGCATGAACAAAAGGGCATCACTAATGAAAGACACATCACTGCAATCTGGATGCAGAAAGGTTTCCAAAGCCAAAATCCGTGAACCTGAGATACAAAATTCAACATAGACAGAGAAATAAATGGGGTCAGGGCCCAGTGAGGACTAACACTCCATAAAGCCTCATACATGCCTCACAAAGATTGTTTTAAAAACAGTTCAAAAACTACCACATACAATATAGGTAGACATATATATATATATATATATATACACACACACACGTAGTAGTGTTCAAAATCATTTTCCAAAACGTTCGTAGACAAAGCAAACGAGAGGCACGATACATTTTCATAGTCGAAACATATATCGTAAATATGGGACCATATCAATGTGTGCATACAACACTAAAAAATACATGATGTTGACTCCGCCACCAATCATTAATCATATCATGCGTTGGATCAGAACACATGGCTACTGACATCCCTGGTAGCTGTGATTTCTCAATGCATTGGTATACCAAAGGCTACTACTACCCGTAGCATGGGTGCCCCATATTAGAAAACCAAAATTGTGTTATACTATTACATAGTATAAATAAAATCATGCTATTAATATCAAATTCGTAAAATGATATATAATACATATATATCAAACTTAAAAACATAATACTTATTAATAAACACATAACCGGTATATTAATTAACCATTCCTTATTTAGTCCAATGTCAATTATATGTTCAGCCTAACAAAAACATAATAGAAGTTTCGAGACACAACCTATGTGTCTGAAGTTGTTATTCACTCACCTAGAAATTCAAGTGCACAACGTCATTCAAACCCCACTCTCCAATGGCTGGTCTCGCTGATAGGAACACGAAGCTGAACAAACTATTATATGTATCAACATATATATAAATGACAAGTCATAATGCGGTACTGTGGTTGTACCCAAATGCTATGCAATGAAAATGCAAACTCGGACCCTCAAAAGATCCCCAAATATATTTATAGAATGATATTCCATAATTATTAATCTTAAATTCAAAATCTACGCAAAATTACTGTTTGGTCCTCGACCAATGTAAAATTATGTTTTAGTCCCCGAGACTTGGCAAATTATAACTTAGTCCCTAAAATACTTACGATTTATTATTTGGTTTTCAAAGTATTTAAACTCTATTTTTAAATCTTCAGCTTTGTTAAAATTACAATTTTACCCTAAATTTTCTTAAAATTACAAAAATTAATTTATACTTTCGAAAATTATAAATTTGACCCAACTTTTAAAATATTAAGTTCAGTCACTACATAAAATTCCAGAATTTTCACAATTCCAGCTTTGGTCCTTTTCACTTAAAACTACACCAAATGGTCCCTCAAGACTAAACCTGATTTTTCCTCCATTTTTTTCTCCAACCAAAACATCATATATATGTCTCCCAACAAACTAGAACATGAAAATCACCTCCCATCATTTCCAGAAATTCACAACAAACCAAAACAGTCCCAAACATCTTAGTTTTTAGTCAACCAAGCTTCACAAAAACCCCACCCAATTCATCACTTCAACTCTCCTATATTGCACATCATAACCCATTAAAAATCAACCCAAAAAATTATAAAATTGCCTATAAATCATGCCAAACCGAAGCAATAGCCATGAAACAAGCCAATGAAACAGAAGCCAAGTATTGACAAAATGAAGAAAAACGAACTGAAGAGAGAAGGTATATTCTTACATTGTTTTAATAGGGAAAACAGATCAAATGGAAAACAAGATGAAGAGGAAACAAAAGAAGATTTTCATAAGAGAAGAAATGAAAAAAAAATAAGGAAAACGAGTTAATATAGTTGGTCGAATCGACGTGCAAAGTGGCAGAAAAAACAGAGTTGGTGAAAGAGGGATGGGTTGTGTTCACTTTGAAGCCATGCTGAACGGCAGCATTTTGGAAGAAATCCTAGAGCGCATGACATGGTCGACATGCAGAGAAGCCAGACGACAGGCGCAACCCGTCCGAATGAAGTATCGTTCGCGCGGCTTCCCCCTCCACAAATGCGGGCGCCCGTATCTTCATGCGGACGACAACTCTCCTTCTTCCAAACGACATCTAGTATTCTCCACACAACAAACAACCAGTCATCCTTTCCACCATCAATTCCAATTTTATTTTTGATCTTTCATTAATTTATAGTTAATTAATCACTCTAATCACTACAATAATTTGATAAATCGCCCAATTAATTTTTAAAACATATTTTTTAATTTTTCAATATTAAAAAATATTTTTCTAAATTAATTAAAAATTAATCAAAATTACCGGGTATTGCAGGTGTCTTTTTGGAATGACAATTCATTTCCAAAGGAAATTGTGGGGGTAAAGTACTTCTAGAAGAAATAAAAGAACCACGAATAGTCGTTGAAGATAGGAAAAATATTCAAAATAACTCACAAGAAGTTGTAGAGTCTGAATCTGTAACACAATGCCCAATAAGGTCTTGTAGGACTCGTCACAAACATGATAATTATGGATTTCTCATAAAAGACGATAAATGAATTGTTATTGTAGACCAAAATAAGCCTACTACCTACCAAGAGGCGATTATAGATTCAAATTCTATAAGATGGCTTCAAGTCATAAAATCAGAAATGCAATCTATGTATGACAACCAAGTTTGGAAACTTTTCCCAAACCTTTATTGACTATGATGAAACCTTTTTACTAGTCGTCTGTAATACCCCGCCTGTTCTAATAGGAGTCCTGTAGCATTTTGTTGATCTTTTATGGATCGGAATGTTCAGAGTTAGTTTGTACACTACTCTTTAGAGTTTAGGTGTTTGATTGGTCTCGGGGATGTTGTGTAGATGATCTTAAGTTGGGATTGCCTTAGAGTGGGAGTTTTATATGTTTGGAGCAGCCTGAAGGCTTACAACGTGCATTGTAGACCTACTACGCGCGTTGATGGCTTGTTGGGTTAGGGGACCATCCAAGTTTCCCCTTCTGTGTGCGCGGTGGATGTTCAACACTCGTTGAAGCGTATAACATGCATTGCAAGTGTGTAACACGCGTTGATCATCGTCTGGGTTTGGGATTTTTGAATCTGGTTTTGAAAGTATCATGTCCACTTCAACAATGCATATTGCATGGGATGGAACGCACGTTGAACTTCTACAGTGCGTGTAGATGCCTTCTGTTTATATATACCCCTCATAAGCATCTTCCGCCTTCATTCGGCTGTCAACCATTTTCTTACCAAAATCATCCAAACTTATTTGGATCCCTCCACCGGTGTTTTCCCATCACTCCAATGCGTTTGTTGAGGTAACATCGACTCCTCATTCCTTTCATTCACTCATTTTTCTCTTAAATCTAACATTTTTCCATTTTGGGTCAAACCTCTAGGGTTCGAATTTTTTGGAGATTCTAAGTTGTTGGATGCTTAGAGTTATTAGATTATACTGTATTGGGGTTATAGGATCATGATTTGAGCTTTGAATCAACATATTTGATGTCGTTTTGATCGGGCTTAGGTTAGGTTCAGATTTTGCTTGATTTTGGGAAATGTGGAGTCTTTTTCTTGGATTTGGTTATAGATCCTTACTCATGAGGTTGAGATTGACCAATGTGGATGATTGGTTTCAATTTTTATCAATTCAATCGGGATTTCGATAGTTTTGTAATTTTTGAAATGTTTTCCCTAGTTTTGTAATTTTAGAAAGTTGTACTCCAAATCTGTAAGTTTGGATAATTTACACAAATTTGTAATTTTGGAAAGTTGGAGTTTTGATTTGTAAATTTTGGGAAAAGTCGAGGACTAAATTGCAGCTTTCCAAGTCTCGGGACAAAATGGTAATTTTACAAAAGTTAAGGGACCTAACTATAATTTTGCGTAGATTTCGAATTTTGGGCCTTGAGTGGTAGATTCTCTTTCGAGCTAGACTTTCAGTGACCTCAAGGGTCAGCATCTGTATATGCATATCATATATTTGGTACCATCACAGTACCAACATCATTCTTCTGATATTTGTTATGGATGCTTCTGTTCCAGCTTCCTATTCCTGCCAGCATGATCAGCCACCATGTGGGGCTTGACTGGATTGTCACATTTGGACACCAGGTGAGTGAAGTGACAGTTTCAGACACATAGGTTATACCTTCCTACTTATATAGTTTTTGTTGTGTCGGGATATGACATGTAATCTGACTAATAATTATTGGCTAAGTATTAACCAGACTTATGTGGTTTAAAATAACCACATTTTACTATGTTAATATATATATATTTTTATATATATATATATATATATATATATATATATATATATTGGTATATATATATATATATATGTTTTCTAAAATATGGAAATCTGTTATGCATGAATGTATGTTATATTATGGTATATAATATATTCTGATATAGGACACCTATTTACGGGGTACGTAACCTTTGATATATCAATGCTCTGTGAAGACCCTAGCTACCGGGGAAAGGGGTAGCCGTGTATACGGCCAGATAGATGATATGTTCTGTCCAATGGCGTGTCCACTATACTGTTTTGTACATTCTGTTCCAGTCTCATATTATGACTTTTTTTTGTGTGTATATATATATATATATATATATATATATATATATATATAGATAGAAATTATTTATATAGACTCTGATACTGTCTGAATGCATGTTGTTTGCTCTGTATGCGAACATTTTGGTAAACATTTTCTGAAAGCTATTACGTATGTAGTGTGTATACATATTATATTGGCACATACGTGCACGGTATCTTTTGAACGGTTTTCAAAACTGTGTTTTTGAGGCACGTATGAGCCAATCTGGATTGCTATTTCCTCACTGGGTCTTGACTCTCATTTTATTTTTGTCTATCTTCTCTATCTGTCCGACAGATATATTTTGATGCTCAGCATGTATTCGGCATCCCGGCACCAGTGAGGCATTCTTAGCTATTCAGTGAGCACCCCCATCCGGGCTCTACTTTTGTATTTTGTTGTTAGAGTTCCATACCGGATTTTTGTAGGGATACTAGGCTATACTTTTGTATTTTGGATATTGATTTTACGATGGCGGTTTCATATTTACTTGATAGTATTATATTATTACTATTTTCTTATATCGTATTATATTAAATAAATAATTGTATGGGTACGATATCTATATCTTCGAGGCTTGAGCGAGATGAGCTGAGCTTTTATAAACAATTCACCTTGTACGACGGTCACCGGCCAGACTTAGGTCATGGCAAAGGTGGTATCAAAGCATTAGGTTCTATATTGTCTGAGTCGGTATGGAACATAGGTATCTTTGATCGAGTCAGTTGATTTGCTTATGTATATCCCTTAATCTCTAATATGTTACTGTGGCCATCATTTGCAGTCTGACATCTGCATACATATCTGTCTTTATGTTATCTGTAGCAATAGATCATCGTAGACGTGGTCGTGTTCGACCTAGGCGAGTGCCTGATGGTGCTGGCGCTCAGTCTACAGTGGATCCGTATGATTCACATAGCGCACCAGAGGTTACAGTGCCAGCACTTCCAGCTTTCACAACTTTTTACCGATCTGCTGGAAATGGTTCAGCAGATGACTCGAGTTTTGGACGGTTAGGAGAGAGTTCAATCAGGTCAGGCAGCTGAAGGGCAGCCAGTTTCACCAGCAGGAGCAGCACCAGTTCAGCCTGAGGTGTCGCCTGTTCAGCAGCCTCAGCAGGAGGGAGTTTACAGTAGTTGCTATGGTAGTTACACCACGGGGCAGAGAGCAGAATTTTTTGGATCGATTCATGAAGCTCAAGCCACCCAGATTTTCAGGTGGGATGAAAGAGGAACCGTATGACTTCTTCCTTGAGGCGAAGCATTGTTTTGAGACTAGAGGCATTACTAATGATTCCAGTAGGGCCAAACTCGTTGAATTTCTTCTGACTGGTCGGGAAGTGAGATAGTGGAGGAGCTTGAGGCTTGAGAGGGTTTTAGTTGGGCTCAATTCAAGGAAGAGCTCATTTCGTCTGTTCTTCTTCAGAGTATCCAGGATAGAAAGACATATGACTTCAATGATTTCCATAAATGGACCAGTATGTCAGTGACAGAGTATGACGAGAAGTTTAAAGACTTGAGTAGGTATGCATCTCTATTGAGTCAGGGAGAGGAGGCCTTGGCTAGGAAGTTTTTGGAGGGTTATGTGCCACTATGCCACTATTGGCAAGATAGTGGCAACCCGAGAGCTATATACCATCAGGAAGATTGTAGAGGCTGCTCGAGGGTGAATATCGAGGGTACTTTTTGAGGCCATCAGGGCCAAAGTTAAGGAGATCAGTCAGGTCAGAGGCACCGACATTCATTTGGAGGGCAAGGGCCCAGTCAGATCACTTAGGGTCTCAACATAGCATAGCCAGCTGGACAGAGTGGAGAACATAGTGTGAGGAGCTTGATTCTACAATGTGTGATATTTAAGAAGAGGCATCCTAGAGTATGCAACATGGCAACGGGAAACTATTTCCACTGTAGACAGTCGGGGCATAAGATAGCATAGTGTCCTGCGAAGCTTGGTCAGTACCGGTGCTGGAAAGGGCGCTGATAGAGGTTCTGAAAGTCGCACTCATGCTGACGAGAGTAGTGGTCATGGTCAGGTAGCTCAGAGCAGTGCTCCGGTAGGAGGGCATGCATGAGTTTATCATCTCACCCTTCAGGAGGGCAGACCTCCAATACTGTAGTTACTGGTACGCTCTCTATTTTTGGTACTTCAGCATATGTATTTTTTGACACGGGTGCATCTCATTCATTCATTACTCCATATTTTGTGTCCATTAGATAAGTTGTTAGAGGTATCATCACCTCTGGGAAGTAGGATGATGATGAACTCTGGGTTCGGGAGTGTGAGCTATCTTTTGGGGGCATGAGTTGGTAGCCGACCTCATCCTATTGGATGTAGTGGAGTTTGATGTCATCTTGGGTATGGATTGCTCTCATGTTGGCATGTTACATTGGATTGCTTTGCCAAGAGAGTATGTTTTTGACCGCCTAGTCAGGCTGAGTTTTGCTACCAGGGTGAGTGAGACAGTGTTGTGCAAAGTTATGTGTCAGCAGTGAGGGCTACGAGGATGATTCGCTGAGGCTGTGAGGCATATTTAGCTTTTGCGCCCACTGAGCCTGAGGAGTCAGAGTTGAGAGTGGGAGATGTATCGGTGGTTTAGGAGTTTCCTAAATTATTTCTGAAGGAGTTATCTGGACTTTCACTTGAGCGAGAGATTGAGTTTGCCATAGAGGTACAAAATAGTACCGACCCGATATCGATTCCACCGTATCAGATGGCGCCATTATAACTAAATGAGTTAGAGAATCAACCAAGGGATTTGATAGATAAGGGGTTTGTTTGGTCGAGCGTTTCACCTTAGAGAGTGTCGGTCTAATTTGTAAAGAAGAAGGATAGGAGTCTTCGCATATGCATCGACTACCGTCAGTTAAACAAGGTGATAGTAAAGAACCAATATCCACTTTCGAGGATAGATGATCTATTTGACCACCTGCAGTGTGTTTAGTGATTTTCCAAGATTGACTTGAGGTCGGGATATCACCAGTTGAGGATTCGAGGTGAGGACATTCCTAAGACAATGTTTCAAACTAGATATGGCCACTATGAGTTTATAGTGATGTCATTCGATTTGACGAATGCTCTCGCAACATTTAAAAATTTGATTGACATGATGTTTAGACCGTGCCTAGATCATTTTGTCATTGCCTTCATCAATGACATATTGATCTACTCGAGGAGTAAGCAGAAGCACGAGGACGATTTAAGGTCAGTGTTGCAGACTTTGTGAGAACATAAGCTCTACGCTATGTGCTCAAAGTGCTAGTTTTGGCTTAAACAGGTAGTGCTTCTGGGACACATAGTGTCGAGAGACGGTATTTTGGTAGATCCTAAGAAAGTGGAGGTTGTTCGCCATTGGGAGATGTCTAAGACTGTTACGGAGATTTGGAGTTTTCTTAGCTTGGTTGGGTACTACAGGAGGATTATCCAAGATTTCTAGAGGATTATAACTCCTATGACTCAGTTGATGCAAAAGGGAGTCAAATTTGTCTAGTCTGATAGATGTGAGGATAGTTTCCAGAAATTGAAGAAGTGTTTGACCAGTTCACCATTGTTGGTGCTACCATCGAGTTCTAGAGGCTTTCTAGTATATTATGATGCATCGAGAGTTGACCTAGGTTGTGTGTTATGATGCAACACGAAAAAGTGATCTCTTATGCATCGAGACAACTTAAGAGGCAAGAGCAGAGCTATTCGGCGGATGATCTGGAGTTAGCGGCAGTGGTGTTCGTACTCAAGGTATGGTGGCATTATCTGTACAGAGAGACTTTTATGATCTTCACATTTCATAAGAGTTTGAAGTATATCTTCGGGCAGCAAGACCTGAATCTGAGACAGGGATGTTGTCTAGAGTTGTAGGAGGATTATGATTGCACCATATCATATCATCGTGGCAAGGCTAATGTTGTTGTCGATGCTCTTAGTAGGAAGTCAGTCAGTAGCTTGGCTCATATCTCCATTGAGAGATGACCTGCAATGTCTGAGTGGCAACATCTGATGGAGTCTGCAGTTGAGTAATGGTTTGATATCTCAGGAGTGTTCTTGGGACACATTAAGGCGTGGCATGTTCTGTTGGATCGCATTAGAGAGGTTCAGAAGCAGGATTCTGAGATTTTGAGTTTGATGGAGAAGGTTAAATCCTTTGAGGTACCATGATTTAATATTGATGAATCTGGAGACCTTTGGTTTGGACTGAGATTGTACGTATCATCTTCGGCTGTGCTATGTGAGGATATTATGACAAAGGGTCATAGTTCCACATATTCTATACCCCCGGGATACATTAAGATGTATCGAGACCTTCAAAAATCCTATTAGTGGCTAGGGATGAAGAAGGACAACAGTGAGTTTGTCATTCGATGTTTGACTTGTCAATAGGTTAAGTTTGAGCACCAACAACCTTCCAGATTGTTGCAGCAAATGCCACTTTTGTAGTGGAAATGGGATCGCATCACGATGGATTTTGTAGTGGAACTATCGAGGACATCTATTGGGTATGACTCCATTTGGGTGATTATTATCCGTTTAACGAAGTCAACACATTTTCTCCCTATCAAGACGACATATGGAGTGGCACGCTTAGCAAAGTTATATATTGAAAGGATTGTAGGTCTGCATGATGTGCCAGTCTCTATAGTGTCTGAAAAAGGATGTTAGTTCACATAGCAGTTTTGGTGTAAACTGTAGGAGGAGTTAGGTACTCGATTGGATTTCAGTACACCTTTCCATCCGCAGACTAATGGTCAGTCCGAATTCAGACCTTAGAGGATATGTTGAGAGCGTGTGTTTGTAGACTTTGCTCGGAATTGGGATTCCTATTGGCCTCTCGTAGAGTTTGAATGCAACAACTCGTACCATTTGAATATCAGGATGACACCATGCGAGGCGTTATATGGTAGAAAGTGTAGATCTCCATTATGTTGGGTCGAGACCGGTGAGAGAGAGCCATTAGGACCAGATCTTATTTTGGAGACTACCGATAAGGGTAGGCTGATCCAACAGAGGATCTAGACTGCTCACAGTCATTACAAGAGTTACGCTAATCCAAAACGTAAACATCTGGAGTTTCCAGTAGGAAACCATGTATTTCTCAAAGTATCGTCAATGAAGAGCGTGATGAGATTTGGGAAGAATGGCAAGTTGAGATAGAGATACGTTGGTCCATTTAAGATTATCGGTTGTGTTAGAGTCGTGGCATATGCGTTGGCACTACCGCCTCTGTTCACCTTTGTTCATCTGGTGTTCCATATAACACTTTTGAGGAGGTATATTTCAGATCCGTCTCATGTTCTGGCACCGTAGTTAGTCGAGGTAGACCCGATCTGTTGTATGACTAGGTTCTATTGCGGATCGTTGATCATTAGGTCAAGAGACTCTTGAATAAGGAGATAGGTTCAATGAAGGTGATTTGGAGGCACAATTCAGTTGAGGAGGCAACTTGGACGGCCGAGGACGAGATGCGGCGAAGGTATCTACAGTTGTTTGATTCTACAGACCCTTAGGTTGGTACCTTTCTCTCTGTTTGTGCATTCTATTATGTCTCTGTTCATGCATACTTAGCATTTCTATATATGCATCAGTCTCTGTATCTGTCTCTGCATACTCTGACATCATTTTTTACATACCTGAGTTCGAGTGAGTTAGGTTTTGGCAGACATTTAGGGCTGGCTTTGAGTTGATTTGGCTTGTTTGGAAATTCGACGGCGAATTTCTTTTGAGGGGAGAGTATGTAATACCCCGCTTGTTTCAATATGAGTCATGTAGAATGTTCGAATTTAGTTTGTACACTACTCTGTTGAGTTTAGGTGTTTGATTAGTCTTGAGGATATTGTGTAGATGATCTTAAGTTGGGATTGCCTTAGAGTGGGAGTTTTATATGTTTGGAGCAGCCTGAAGGCTTACAACATGCGTTGTAGACCTACTACGCACGTTGATGGCTTACTGGGTTAGACCACCAATCAAGCTTCCC
Organism: Flueggea neowawraea; assembly: GCA_948243855.1. NCBI lineage: Eukaryota > Viridiplantae > Streptophyta > Magnoliopsida > Malpighiales > Phyllanthaceae > Flueggea > Flueggea neowawraea. The sequence goes on along the minus strand of CAODLS011734265.1, from coordinate 6,093 downwards.
CGTCTGCAATCTTATAACGCATGTCGTAAGTGTGTAGCGTGCATTAATCATCGTCTGGGTTTGTCAGTTTTGAATCTAGGTTTGAGAGGTATTCTATCAGTGTCGACAATGCTCGTTGCTTGTGGTAGAATGCACACGTTGAACGACTACAACGCACGTTGTAAAACATGCAACCTGCGTAAATGCCTTATGTGTATATATACCCCTCATTTGCCTCTTCAGCCTCCATTCGGCTCTCACCCATTTTCTTACCAAAATATTCCAAACTTGTCTGAATCGCTTCTCCGATGTTTTCCCATCACTCATAGGCATTTGTTGAGGTAAGATCAACTCTCCATTCCTTTCATTCAATCATTTTTCTCTTAAATCTAGACTTTTTTCCATTTTGGGTTGAATATCTAGGGTTCGGATTTTCTGGAGATTCTAAGTTGTTGGATGCTTATGGTTGTTAGATTAGACTATATCAGGGTTATAGCATCATGGTTTGAGCTTTGATTCAACAGATTTGATGTCGTTTTGATCGTGCTAGGGTTAGGTTCAGATTTTGCTTGATTTTGGAAAATGTTGAGTTTATTTATTTGATTTGGTTATAGATCCTTACTCCTGATGTTGAGATTGACCAATGTGGATGATTGGTTTCAATTTTTATCGGTTGAATCGGGATTTTACTATTTTTGTAATTTTTTAAAAGGTTTCTTTAGTTTTGTAAATTTAGAAAGTTGAAGTCCAAATCTATAATTTTGGAAAATTTTGGACAGATTTATAATTTTGGGAAGTAGGAGTTTAGATTTGTAAATTTTGGGAAAAGTCGAGGACTAAATTATAATTTGCCAAGTCTCGAGGACTAAATGAAAATTTTACAAAAGTTAAGGAACCTAATTGTAATTTTCCGTAGATTCCGAATTTTGGTCGTGAGTGGTAGATTCTCTTCGACTTTGATTTTCAGTGACCTTGAGGGTCAACATCTGAATATGCATATCATACATTCGGTACTGCCACAGTACCAACATCATTCTTCTGATATCTATTATGGATGTATCTGTTCCAGCTTTCTATTCCAGCTAGCACGATCAGCCACCGTGTGGTGCTTGACTGGATTGTCAGCTTGGGACATCAAGTGATTAAAATAGCAGCTTCAAACACAAAGGATGCATCTTCATACTTATATAACTTTTGTTGTGTCGGGATATGACATGAAATCTGACCAATAATTATTGGCTAATTATTAATCGGAGTTATGTGGCTTATAATAACCAACATTTTACTCTGTTAATATACATATTGGTATATATATATATATATATATGTTTTCTGAAATATTGAAATCTGTTATGCATGAATGTTTGTTATATGATGGTATATAATATATTCTGATATGGGATACCTAGTTACGGGGTATGTAACCTTTGGTATATCAATGCTCTGTGCTCAGTCACTCTTCAGCACTCTCTCAATTTCCGTTGTTCTTCTCCTTCAAGTTGAGGTAAAATCAAGTCATTTCCTCCTTCCATTTTCTGTTAAAATCAACATATAGTTTCTATTATATTCAGTTTTAATTCATGACTGATTGTGGAGATTGAGCTTCAGTTTGGAACAATTTCTGGATGATTTTAGGATCGTTTTTAGTTGGGTTTGGATGGATTAAGATGATAGAATAAATATAATTGAATAGCATGGTTTGGGTGAGTTTTTCTTATATATGGCTTGTTGAATCCAATTTGTTTTGGACTGTTTTGGTTGGCTGGAGTTTTTGGAATGAGTTTGGATTGATTTTCATGTTTCTGGGCTGTTGGAAGACAAAAAGGAATGTGTTTGATTGGTTGAAATTTGCGGTTACGGGTTTGACATTTTTATGGACCATTTGATGTTGCTATGAACAAAAAGGAGCAAAAATAATTTTTGGTGAGATTCTGAATATATTTTTTGTGGGGACTGGTGGTGATATTTTACATGTGGATCAAATTATAAATTTTAGGATGTTATGCAAAATTTGTAAATTTTAAAAGATCGTGGTTAAATGTGTAATTTTAGAAAGTTGGAGGATCAAATATTAAATTTAAAATACTTTGACGACTGAATTATAAATTCTAAAAAGTTAGGGCACTAAGTCATAATTTTTAGAGGTCTGAAGGACTAAATGGAAATTTTACATAAGTCGGGAACTAAACTATAATTTTACGTAGATTTCGATTTTCAAGGTTTTATTGTTAGACTTTTGACTGAAATATGTTTTCCGTCGTCAGAGGAGTGTCTGCATCTGCATTTGCATTGTATGCATTTTGGTACCGCCACAGTACCAGTCTCACGTCTTTGATTCCATTCTGATAAAATGTTTCAGCTTCATGTTCCGGTTAACGAGATCAGCCAACCACCAGTGGTGCATGACTGGGTCATTCAACTTTGATATCTAGGTGAGTGAAATAACAGTTTCAGACACATAGGTTGTGTGTTCTAAAATTTTATGTTTTTGACGTGTCTGGATATGACATGTAATATGGAATAAACAAAGGATAGGAAAATCCCAAAATCTTATTTATGTGAAAACCTCTGATGTTGATAATCAATTTTGGAAATTATTTGGTTTCCGAAGTAAATATTAAATTTTGATATTTATTATATTTTCTGTAATAAACACTCTGATTTGAATTTTAAGAATATTTTCTAAAATGAATATTCTACTGAATTGGTTTTATCTGAAATAAAGATTATTTATTTCATTCGGTTTATGTTAAGAAAATCGGTGGTTATTAGTCTGTTATGTGTTTGGTTATATTCTTATTGGGATAATAAGAATTTGCATTTTTTATTTTTGCAATAATTATGGTTTAGTTATTATGACTCGGGACACCTTTATGTATGGGGATAAATGTAACATTTGGTATACCAATGTGAAGATTCAGTAACCAGGGTAGGTGGTAGCACTCAGTTACCAGGGTAGGTGGTAGTCGTGTGTCTAGCTAACACACATGAACTATATGTTTCTAGTGGAGGAGTCCAAATATATTTTTGGTGGCGGAGTCCACGTATGATCTAGTGGCGGAGTCCACATATGATCTGAATATTGGATCTTGACACTAGTCCCCTATCAGGATGTTTGATGTTATAAATTTTTTATTGAGAAATAATAAATTTTATGAGACTGTATTATTGCTCATTCTCCCATAGTATATTATTTTGTAGTTTAACGGGGTATATCTTGTTGTAGCACGTGGACTGCAATGCTCACGGATGTACTTGAGATCAATTTATGTTTATCATAGCTTTGAGACCCTTAGAGTGGATAGTGTACTATTTTAAGCCCCTAAGGCTGTCGGCTATTAGCCCTTTTGAGTCGGCTACCATTTGGACTATTAAGGTTGTTAGTTATTTTGATCTGATCTAGTCAGCGCAGTTTGTAATGTAATACGGGTGTATGATCAATGCTTATCAGCTCTGTTTATCATCTGGCGTGATATCTGCATTGTATGATTATGGATTTTCATAACAATATGTTTTGGGTGAAATGGTAATTATTGCACAAATACATGTTAATCGTTTCTGCTAGTTTTATGGTACATGTCAAATAAATAAATAATTTGTACGTCTGTTGTTTGCTTTGGATGTGAACGATTTCAAAATGAATTTCGAATCTATTATTCTATATTTAGCATGTATGCATATATACACTTATATTGGCATGCAAAGTTTTCTAAGCATTTTCAAAATTGTCTTTGCGAGGCACGTATAAGGCAATTAGGAGTGTCATTTCCTCACTAGGGATTCTTACCCCTTTTCTCTGTTTCTTGTCTCCTTTATCTTATTTTCACAGGTTCTCATTTTGGCATTCCACGACCATTCGGTATCTTGTACCTAGTGAGGCGTTCCACTTGACAGTGAGTGTCATTCTGATTTGTACTTCGTTTGTTTTTGGTTGGAGCTCCATACCGAGTTGTTGTTGGGTTATTGGGCTACATTTTGTCTTTTGGAATTATACATTATTGACATTATGATTTCGCTTTGTATAACTGGTTATATATAGTTATACTTTTAGTATAAAGTGTATTATTAATTTATAATTGGTTTAATAACTGTTAAAATCGAATAAATTGGTTAGAATGTCTAATCTCTCAGGCTTGTCCCTGATGGGTCAAACTTCTATAAACGGTTCACCTCGTACGCCAGTCGCAGCCCGATTTTGGGTCGTGACAGATATATGGCAAATGGATGTCAATGGAAACCTAAATTGAAACCTCATTGAGGATGTGTACATGACACAACCTCAGGGTTTTATCGATCCTAAGAATCCTAATAGATTATACAAGGTTCAACGATCCTTTTATGGATTAACGAAAACAACTCAAAGTTGGAATCTTCATTTTGATAAAGCAGTCAAAGACTTTGGATTCATCAAGAATGAAGCAGTAGATCGTTGACTAAAGGCGAAGTAGACCTGCGATTTGGAAATGGGCAACAAGGTTCTACATTAGCCGTAGGCACTTATGATTTAGTTTTGCCTAGTGGACTTGTCTTACAGTTCAATAATTGTTATTATGTGCCTGCTGTGAGCAGAAACATTATATCCGTTTCTTGTTTAGATTCGGATGAATTTCATTTTATTATTGAGAATAATAATTTCTCCATCTACCATGCATACATGTTTTATGGATCTGCACAATTGTCCAATGGTCTCTATGCTCTAAACCTGAACTAATACAAGTCCATTTATAACATCGATACCAAGAGATTTAAATCCATTGATTGATTCAACCTATTTTTGTCATTTCCATTTAGGCCATATGAATGAGAAACACATCTCAAGGCTCCATAAGGATGGACTTCTTAATTCATTTGACTTAGAGTCATTTAAAACATGTGAATGTTGTTTGTTGTGTAAAATGACTAAGGCTCCTTTTACTGGACATGGTGAAAGGGCTAGTGATTTATTGGGCCTTGTACATACATATGTTTGTGGGTCAATAAGTTCAATTGCCAGAGGTGGTTATCAGTACTTCATCACTTATCCTGACGACTATAGTAGATATGGCTATGTTTATTAGATGAGACACAAGTTAGAGTCATTTGAAAAGTTCAAATTATTTAAGAATGAAGTACAAAATCAACTTGGAAAAAATATTAAACCACTTCGATCCGATAGAGGTGACGAGTATTTAAGATAAGAATTTGACTATCATCTTAAGGAGTGTGGGATAGTCTCACAACTTACTCCACCCAGAACACCTCAATGGAATGGTGTTTCTAAACATTGAAATCATACTTTATTAGATATGGTTTGATTGATGATGAGTTGAATAGATCATCCAATATCCTTTTAGGGATATGCACTAGAAACTGTTGTGTTATTGCTAAATAGAATTACATCGAAAGCGGTTGAGAAACACCATATGACATATGAAATGGGAAACATCCCAGTTTATGTTTTCTCAAAATTTAGGGTTGTGAGGCTTATGTGAAGCATTTAGCTTAATAAAATTTAGCACCCAAATCAAATAAATGCTTGTTTGTGGGGGTATCCAAAGGAAACTAAAGGATACTATTTTTACATCCCATGTGAGAACAAATTGTTTGTTGCTCGTCATGTTGTCTTTTTGGAAAGAGAGTTCATTTCCAAAAGAGTCAATGGGAGTAAGCTATGTCTTGAAGAAGTTCAAGAACCGCAAGTTGCCACTGAACTGCCTATAAAAGTTCAACAAGACATACAACCAATTGTTGAGTAACACTACCAACACAAGGCCCTCGTAGGTTAGGTAGGATTCGTCATGAGCCTGAGAGATATGGATTTCTGATCACTGACAATAGGAATACGATACTTGTGAATCAAAATGAGCCCACATCCTACTAAGAGGCGATGATGAGCCCAGATTCTAACAAGTGGCTTTAGGCCATGAAATCGAAAATGCAATCAATGCATGATAACCAAGTTTGGAGCTTGGTTGATCCACCCAAACGTGCAAAGGTTATTGATTGTAAATGGGTTCATAAGATCAAACATGACATGACCTACAAATCTCGATTTGTTGCAAAAGTTTTCAAACAAGCTTATGGTATGGACTATGATGAAACTTTTTCACCAGTCATTATGCTCAAGTCTATTAG
>CAODLS011734130.1:0-11998 GCA_948243855.1 Flueggea neowawraea | reverse complement strand
GCCAGATTTTTAAACTTTGATGATTCTCTCCTTAGTTCAGTTGAGTTGAGTCTCTGTAGTGGTCCTATTTTCTTTTTGATTGCTATCCAAATCTTACAGTTTCTTTAAATGATCCAAATATTTTAAAAACTTTGGTCTTGCAAATTAAAACCCATAATTACAAAAATGCTAGAAGGATCAATTCCAGTTGTTCTTATCTACCGAATTTATTACAAAACTATGGAATCCGCTTTCAATTCAAAACATCTTAATGACAGTGTCAAAGTTGAAACACTATTGTTGCAAACTAACATGCCCAAATCAAACAATATACTTCCAATATCCATCAAATGGTCCGAGGTTTCTCTTCCAGAAGACTGGATCCTTGAACAAGATGTTCTCCCTAAACCTCCTCAACCCATTATTCCAAATACTCAAATAAGAGAAATTACTCAATACAAAGACGGTAGAGTCAAACTTTCTTTTGCAATTTTTGTGAACAGTGATGAACAATGACGAACAGTGATGGACAGTAGCTCTGTGACTGCTACGGTGCTGCTAAAGTGTCACATCCATCTTTTATTGACTTCTTTTGTTTTTTTTGAATAGTATCTTGTCTGAGATTCCTGCCTTTTAGATTTATTTCTTCTTCCCTCTGTTTTGAATTCTGAATTGCATGCTTATGATTTCATACTTATGTAGTATGGTTTTGTTTTGATACAGGACACCTGCGCTACAGAGTAGTAGCTTTTGGTATACCAATGCTTTGTAGATCTCAGCTACTAGTGATGATAGCAGCCATGTGTTCGGGACACCAAACACATGATTTGTTATTGATTAGTTGCGGAGTCCAGGATTATCTTTGTTCTCGTTGTTGGCACAGTCCACAACCTATTTGTTTTGGTCCCATATTTTTGATATTACGACTCTGGTTTTGAAATTAAAATTAAATTACAATATTTTTCCTACTTGTTGTATGCTTTGTATGAAATCGTTTTCAAAATGATTTTGAGACACTACTACCTATGTAGCGTGTATATGTATGCATATATTGTTATACTTGCATATGGTACTTTCAAACCATTTTCAAATCAGTCTTTGTGAGGCACATATGAGGCAATCTAGATTGTTATTTCTCACTGGGCTCTGACCCCATTTTTTCTTTCTGCCTACTTTTGATCTTTGTTCTCCATGTTGATAGATTTTTGGCCTTGGCAACTACACCGCATCTGGGATACCAGTGAAGCGTCTTTAGTTAGTGACGCCCTTTTGTTCGGGCTTCGTTTGTTTGTGATGGAGCTCCACACAAAGATGTTGTCGGGTTATTGGGTTACTTTGATTTTGTTTTTAGTATTTATACATTTATTTTGTATACTCATACTTACATATGTTTTTATATACATATATTTTGATATATGATAAATCTATTTTATTATATGTTTTAAATAAATGTTTTAAAATATTTAAACGGGGTAGTATCTCTGAATATTTAAGGCTTGTATGAGATGAGGTGGGCTCCGTTAGACGGTTCGTCTCGTATGCCGGTCATGGCCCAGAAACGGGTTGTAACAAGTGACTCTAGGGTTAGCCACACAACACCTACTAACTCTCTAGAGTGAGAGAGAGGCACCAACATCCATGGCAAAAGGAGAAGATTTTGTTCTTCGTCATCTCGTTCTATTTCTGCTACAATGGAGATCTTCGTACAATATCTAAACGGCAAAGTAGTCATGCATTATGGTTTGCAAGCAAGGCTGGTACACAACTCCATCTTACTTATGTTTTTAATTCCATTGCGCTCTTCGAAGTTAATAACTCAAATTGTTTTATTTCAATTTGTTCAGTTACATATTTGTCATCCGTGATACCTTCACCTATTATGTTTAGTTGACATTATAATTTTTGGTAATAAAGGTGGTGAGTTTGAAAATGTACAACATAGCTGGTTCAAAAAATTAAGTAGTTTCGATAACTTTCGCAGAATTACAATCGTATCACAGGACAAGTAGTTTTGATACAGAAGTTGTTTCTAGCATTGACAAATTAAGAGTTCTATTTCAGTAAAAACAAACAAAATGATTTATAAAAAAAATTCCACCCATGCATGTCAATGTCCGAAATAAGGTGAACAATCAGAGGATAGAACATCGGAGAAGTAAAGAGTTATGCTTGGCTGTTTAGATGTATGGAATATATGAATATAAAACCATATATGTACTGTATGCCAGAACAGTTCTTGTTCCTAGTAGTTTAGTTCATGTACAGTACTTTCTTTGGGATAATTTTCACGATCAGGTGAATCTATCAAAGCATGTGCGTACACGTTTCTTTTTAAGTTTCATGCATCTAACTCAATACATCTGGATGGTTCGGACACTTAATTAGCTGCTTCGAATAATTAGTAAGTGATGAAGCATGCTGTTCTTGACCAGGAAACCGGGAGGCAGAATTCGTTGGATGACTTGGTCAAATTTTAGACAACGCTTGCCTGTGAAATCCTTTGTGGTCAATGTATGTGGTTACAGAATCAGACATTTTCTGCCACTAGACCGACTTTTTATAATTTTAGTAAGTTCCAAGTGGGAAAAAAAGTTTCAATAGTCAAGAGAAAAGGCACTGCAGAGAGCAAAAGCAAAAAATAAAGTAAGAATTTTTTTATAAACCTCAAGTATGAAGAATTTGACGTACTTTTTGGTCAAATTAGGGATGTGTTTAGTGAAGATGGAATCCGAAAATTCTTTCCACAAACTCATTTTGTGTTGTCAACTAAGTCACAACCCTAATAACATATCAACAATTTGAATATGTCTTTTTTTTTGTCACAAAGAAATTGAAGCTTCCGAATCATGTTGTTTGGTGTTTCTAAAACCTTAAGGCTCGAAAGACGAATTTAGTTAATTTACGGCTTTAAACAACCAAGAAAAAATAACATTACTTATCAATAATAATAATAATAATAAAGAACATTGGAGCTGAGTTTCCGACTAATAATTAGGGCAAGGGTTGTCGAAGGCATCACAAACAGATATCAATAACATCAATGATCAATATTTATTCATTAATATAGAATTCTTTGAATAGTAAATTAAATTTGAATATGTGAATAAAAGATATTTATTTTATGAAAAATAACCATTATTTTCAACTTCCAAGGCATCAAGAGATGAAGGTGAACACCTATTAGTTAAATGTTATACGAAGATTATAAAAAGTCGCACAAAAAATAATTATATGAAGGTGAAGACTTACCGAAAGTACGTACTAGAAATGAATATGATAAATGTAATGTACTTTTCATCATATACAAAATTATCATAATTGTCAATATACGCGATAAAATAGATGTAAGGGTACACTTCGTATCTAATGATGTCAAGAAAAGAATTCATATATTTTTAATTAGATAATTTACAAATGGTTACGATTACACGGAATACTTAAATTCTTAAAAACTAAATAATATTTCACATTTTTATATATTTAAATATAAAATAATATTTGAATTTTTTTTAAAAAATATATATTTTTTATATATTTGAATATACAATAACAGTTAGAAAAAAAGTTTTAATATTTTTTAAGCACTAATCAAAATTTTCACATGCTTATATTTTTTGGACATACCACAATAAATGAGTCAAACTATTCAAGATCGACCCGAATTCGACTCGTCAAATTTTTTTTTATAAATTGTTTATTTACTCACCAAAATTTGAATATTTGACCTATTAGTATTGGAGTTGACCTACTATCAATAAACTATAAGTTCATTGGTGACTTGTAAAATATTTAAAATGGACTGTTGTTATGAGTAGCTAGAAAGTAATGCACGATCGGAACATAGATTAACCTAAATGTATGCATGCATAATAATTTTACAGCTTATAAAAAAACTAATTTGTATAAACAGATCAAAAAATAATAATTTGTATAAATTTCATTTAAATTGATTTATTTGAGCTGCAACTCGAATAGTTAATTGGCGATAGAGTTTGAGCACAGAAGGTTAAGTTCATCTTGTCAAGATGAGCTTCAAAAAGAACTGATTTTCAAATTGAGTCGGAGTAAATTTGAAACCACATTGATTCTACCTACCTAGTCGGTAGCAGTCTAATTGAGTCAAGCTGAGTTTTGGAGTGTTCAAATTCAGCTCGACTCGACTAAAAGTTTTTGAGCTCGAGCTTGAACTCAAACTCTTTATCGAACTCAAAATCTTGTTCAAACTCAGTTCGTCATAAAACTCGCAAGCTCATCAGCTTGTCTGCGAGTTTTTAGAGCTCGGCTCAACAAAAACTTAAATAAAATTATAAACGATATTTGCTAGTTCAAACCTGACAAAAACTCTAAAAAAAATACAATCAAGTGTAGTTTAGTTCAATAAAATCATGTTGAGCATATAGTTGAATTAATAACTATTAGAAGTTTCAATTTATTTTACAAATTCAACGTAATATTAGATCTTATACGAGCATGCTCGTACTTTTATTAGTACAGTCAAATAGTACAAACTTGCACTTTTATTAATTTTGCCCAAATATTAGATATTATTCTAAACACAAGCATATTTTTAATAATTTATTTTAAGACATATATATATATATACACGAGTCTACAAAGGAGCTTGTTCGCGAGTTTTTCGAGCCGAGTTTTTAGATGTTCAAGCTCGACTCATTTATTAATTCAAGTTTAAAATCTTATTCATACTTGACTAGTTTATTAATGAGATAAGTTACGAACGAATTTTTATCGAGTTGAATACCGAATAACTCACGAGTAGTTCGACTCATTTATACCCCTACTGATCGGCTAAATTAACCTCTTAGGCCTAGGTATAAGTAGTATAAGTAGTAGGCTTGGAACTATGACTTGGGGTTGGGCCCAGTTTTGATGGATAAAGTAGAAACTACACACTATACCAGCCCGCAAACTTTATATTCTCACAACTTTCCTTCGTTCATCGTATTCTCACAACTTTCCTTCGCACATTTTAATATCTCAAACAATTTCAGTTATTTCTTTTTATTTGCCTTTTTCTCTCTTCATTCTCATTTTACGGTGGTGATTCGTGTTGTCACCAGTGGTAGAGGAGATGTGCAGTAAAGAAAGTGGTGGCGCAAGGTTTTGGAATCCTTGCCGCTATTAACTTTTTATACGAAATAATGTTGGTAGTCGCTCAAATTTTGCATAAATTATGGAACCAGTCCTTGTGCTCTAAAATTTGCATAATAGCCCTAAGAAACAATTGAACGTCAACATAACTATTTTATACACAAGTGTACACTTATGTACACCATTTTTTACACTTGTATACACCCATGTACATAATGTGTACACTTGTGTATACTCATGTTCACTTGTGTACCAATTTAGAAAATAAATTGACAATAAAGTAGAGAGAACGTTTGTACATAATGTATACACTTCAAGTAGACGATTGTGCATAGTTTGTACACCAATATCCTCCTATATAAATTTTAAAATAAACAAAAAAATGATGTTAATAAAAGCAAATTATTTTTTTATCTTAATTAGAAAAAATAAATATTATTTTTAGACTTACCCACAATTGCACTAGTTTTGTCTGCACTCTGTACACAATTATACACTAGTTGTACACGTTTTGCTGAAAATTTTCTTTGGCGATATTTTTTAAAATTCTCACAAGAAGTTAATTTCTAGCGATTTTCCACAAAAAGTCAAAAGATAGCATTCTAGATATTTTTATTAAGAAGATTGCATTCTAGAAAGTTGTAAAACAAAAGGTTCCATTTGAGTTATTATTTTTGGCTCTTTTACATAGAAGTGTAATTTTTCCATCAATAAAAACTTTTTCCATCGATAAAAAAGTTGTATACTGATGAAAAGGGAGTATATACTGTGAAATCAACATACAATTTTGGCCTGGCACCTAGATTAAATTTGGATACTGAAGAGTGGGGTTTGGCGAAAATTGTGGAGATTAAATTTGCCTGCAAAAGTGAAGAATTTTTTGTGGCGTGCTGCTGGTGATGCGCTTCCATCCAAACTATGCCTCCATGGTAAGGCTGTTGCAGTCCCTTAGTTGTGTGATGCATGTGGTGAAGATCTGGAATCAACTGCCCATTGTCTTCTTTCTTGTCGGTTAGCTGTTCAGGTAGGGAAATTAGTTGGTATCTATGGCTTCGAATTTAGAGTTGATAATTTTTTTTTTTTAGATGGCTTATATTAATGATGAGGCGATTATCGTTGGAATTAATATGTTTATTAGGCATGCTCTGCTGGTCCATTTAGATTAATCGAAATAATGTGGTATGGAATGGTTATTCAAAATCCCCAGTTGAGATTGTGAGAATTTCCAAGTTAAAGCTGCAAGAATGGAATAATGCCAATACACATAATCTGGGGGTGGATGGTGGGGATGGCAGGATGCGAGAGCTTAGAAAGAGCAGATCTTTAAATGATGTGGACAATGACGAGCTGATTGTCAACTCAAATGCTGCTTGTTTCCCTTCCTCTGGTCATTCGGGTTTTGGTGGGATTGCACGAGTTGGAATTGGCAAGGTGGTGGCGGCCTTTTTAAACAAATTTGATTATTATTAGGAACCAAAGTTGGCCAAGATCTGGTGCATTAGAGAGATTTTGAGTTGGTTAAAGGAACTAAATGTAGCTGGCTGTGTTCTGGAATCAGATTCATTGGTTGCTATCAATGCCATTACTTCTGGACTTTGTGGAAACTCCTATTTCTGTATGTTGGTGGATGATTGTAAATCTCTTATTAAAGAGATTAGAGGAATTAAATTACGCTATGTTGCTAGGTCTACTAACAAAATTGCCCATGTTTTGGCTCGTGAGACTGTATTGATGCCAGAATACAAGGTTTGGGGGCCCCTTTTGGTGCCTTGGTCTCCTCCACCTTAGCTCAAATTGTATGATGTTGATTTTAATGCAATGATTTTATTCTGGTTCAAACAAAAAAAAAGTTGTAGGTTGTAGCCCGTCCGAAAAGAGAAAATTATGCAACACATCTGAGAAAAAAATTATATATAATGAGCTTATGATGCCTGCTTCCAAACTGCAGTTTATTTTCAATATATACACACATGGTCCTCAAAGTTTCAATATCTCCTGAATACTGTCCTCCAACTAATTAATGCAAGTACATCAATTTATATAATATTCAGTTTTCATTGGAGTTTTCTTAAATACACTTATTATGTGTTATTTTTTTGTAATTGGTTTTAATTTTATTTGAACTTAGAAAATGCACGGTATATGAAAAAGTGAAACTAAATGCTTTGTTTCAAACACACAGGACCATCATTTTTTATATATTTTATTTTATTGTTATTAGGATTTCTATAATTGTTTTTTGTTTTATTAATTATATTGATTATGTGTTTTTTGTCATTAGTTTAGTTTTTGTTTTTATTTTGTTTTTGAATAAAAAATCATGCTATAAATAAAAATAAAATAAAATAAGTGAGAGGTCATTTAAAAAATAAAGCAGAATAAAAAACAATCTAAAAAGCATTATGTGGGAAATCGGAAAGAGAGTTAATTTCTAAAAAAAAATGAAAATCAGATGAAAACAAAATAAAAAAATAAAATATAAACAAAATCAAAACAAGAAATAAAAAAAGAAAATCCAAATAAAAGAGGGAAAAAAACCTATTTTATAAATTTGAAAAAAAGTGAGAACAGTTCTAATTTTGAAAATTTTTACTACAAAAGTTTAGTTAGCCCATCAGCATACTTGCATTAACATGGTCAACATAGAACAAACCTCAGAACCAGTTTCCCTACATTATTGTAAAGAGCAGGAATGCAGGCCAATGTTATCACATATTATATATTTATCAAGAACAAAGAAAAAATGACTTAAAAAATGCACGGTTAACGTAAAAAAACTGAAACTAAATGCTTTGATTCAGAAATGTGAGACTGAAATTTTTTTTTAGTTCTTATTCTGCTGTTATTAGGTTTTCTACAGTTTTTTTTTTGTTATTTTATTAAATATATCTGATTATGTGTTTTTTATTGGTTTATTTTTTAGTTTTTATTTTATTTTTAACTAAAAAAATCATGCCATATGTAAAAAATGAAATCAAATAAGTGAGAGTTTATTTAAAAAAATAAAAATAATTTAAAATAAAATAAAAATATAATAAAAATAGAAAAAAAAACAACATGAAAATCATTATGGGCAAAATCAAATGAGAGAGAATTAATTTCTGAAAGATAAGATTAAAAATCAACTGAAAACAAAAAAAAAATATAAACAAACTTAAAACAAGAAATAAAACAAAATAAAAAAATGCAAACAAAATAAAAAGAATATATTTTTGAAATTCTGAGAAGCAGGATAATACACTTGAATTTTAAAACAAAAAAAAATAGCTTCTAATTTAAAACTTGGGATCTATACATGTAATATTATTTTTTTATTGTATATATATAATGAGCCCTACAGGAACATATGCTTACACATACTTTTGTATTTTTTATTTTAGGTGTATTTTTATTTTTTAAGTCCTTTTTTCTAGGGTTTTTGTTTTTTCTTTCCAACTTTACAATCTCGAGGTTATTCTCGATTTGTCTTTTTAGCCACCATAAACATTTTGTCACTTTTCAAATTTGAATTTTCTGATTGAATTCAAAAAGATCCCAAGAAAAGCAATTTTTCTTGGCTTTGTAGTTGCGTATGTTTGTTTTATAAACTTATGCTTCTTCATTAAAATCTAGTGCCTACGTTTGTGTTTGGTTGTTGCATTTCCTCCATGTTCATTTGTTTAATACACATTCTTGAAAATATTGGTTTTTTTGTTACTGTTAGTGATTTTTTTTCATGTCTAATTTGTTGCATTTAAACTTTTTTTTTCAAATTTTAATGGTGCAAACTTGTTATTGGAGAGAACATATCAAATGTTGAGTCAAATGCATCTTTCATCCATGAGGACAAACCAAATATTGCACGTACAAAAAAAAATTATGACAAGGGTAAAAAAATGGATTCGAATTATAATCCTTCTACTCCAATGGAAGCTAGGTTCTAATATCTTTCATGGCACTGAGTGAGATGATTCAGATGTGAAATCCTTTAAATTAAAATAGTTGACGGTCACAAGTTTCAATGGAATGTTTTTCTTTGGTGGTTTTGTTTGGTTTTCTATACTCATGTTGACTTTTGTTTATGTTTTTATTAACCCTATGGTTTTGTCCTCTCTTTTGGGTTTTTTTTAAAAAAATTTTTGATTTTATTTCATCTGTTTTGTGTTATTATTTGTCTATTTGTTTTATTTCAATGGAAGATGAGTGTGATTGATGCTGGCAGGAAAAAGTTTTTTTTTTCGAAAGGGATCAAGGTGTTTTACTTATTTCTTTGTTTGCTGTTTGAATTTTTGTTTTAGTTTTGTTATTGTAATATATGTCTAATTTATTTGTTTGTTTGTTGGTGTTTTGTGAGAGGGTAAGAAAGGAGCTATTGACAAATAAAATTTCGATGTGGCAGTTGGGCTATTTGATTGGTTTGTATTCATTTTGATTCCATTTGGTTTTCAAATCTGTGAATTACAATTTGTTGTCATTACTGTGCTTTGCTAATTAAGATTTTTTTTTTCTTCAAATGGTTTTCTTTTTTTCTTATAATAATTTTTTGTCTTACTTTTTTTTTAATAAAGTTGTCTTATTTTCTCTTGTTTGTTTTCATTTACATTTTAATTTGGTTTTACATCAATTTTCATGTCACGACCCATTTCCGGGACCATGACCGGCGTACGAGGTGAACCGTCTATGGGAACCCAGTTCATCCTGTACAAGCCTCAAAGAGCAGAACATTTATTCAATAATCATATTTAAATAAATATAAAAAACAAATAAAGGTTTAATCTTTATTTATTAAAACAAAGCATATGTAATATAAATTGTAGAAATAATTTCTAATTAAAACATTTGAAATCCCAGAAACAGTAACAAAAACAAAAACAAATTCCACAGGAATCTAGTGTAGAGCATCTAACACATCATACAAACGGGGCCAGATCAAAAAGACACTGACTGCAACGTTAAAAAACCTCACTGAGCATCAAATACCAAAGATCATAATCCATAAGAATCACCTGTAAGATGAGATTAAACAGGGACAAAACAAAGAAAGTGGGTCAACCCAGTGAGGGATAATACTCCACATTGTCTCATACGTGTCTCACAAAAACTGTTTTGAAAACAGTTCAAAAATATTACATGCAACTATATATATATATATATATATATATGCTATGTACATAATATCATTTCAAAAACCATTTCGAAATTGTTTGCAGACAAAGCATACACATGCACTCATGCCATCAAAAGTGTTAGCAAAATCCTTCAAAATATTTTCCAAACTTTATCAAAACCAGCATGCTTTCAAAAACATGATAAAATACTTCATAAAACGCTTGTAGGTTATCAGAAGTTTCAAAGCAAGGTACGAATACCCATTTTTATTTTACTGAACATTTCAAGTAGAAGTCAAAACCTTTGGTTTTCTTGAAATCTCAAAAGCAATCGTTGTGCCACAAAGGCACCATGTTGCCATCTAGGCAAGTAATGCCACAAAAGGCGAGTATAGCCACTAAGGCGAATGTATAGCCACTAAAGCGAATATATAGCCACTAAGTCGAGTATATAGCCACTAAGGCACGAAGTCATAAATATATGTATGGTCACTAAGGCACCAGGATAGCCCTCTAGGTTGTATCCCATGATGGATCCAAAATCCAAATCAAAACAGTCTTGCCCTCAAGGCTATATCAAAACATTATTTCAAAATAGCCAAAATAAAATTATTTATTTCGCAAACAAAGAAAAGCATTTGCAACAAGCAACATGCATAGCAGACAATGTTTTACCAAAAACAAAGTCTCAAATGTACTTCATAGTCGTACCAAAGAAGTATAATATAATCAAATTATATTATTTCAATTCTTCTTTCGCCGAAGCACAAAATCTTTTAAAAACAGAGTATCATGACTCTTTCCAAAACCCAAATGGTTTTCCAAAAACAAATCCAATCAGACAAGTCCTCACATAGGCTAAATTTTAGGATTTCAATCCTTTAATAATTATGGTTTACATGTTAATGTCATAGCACGACAAAAACATATAATTCAAATAAAGACAGCCTATGTGTCTGAAGTTGTCATTCACTCACCTAGATGCCAAGCTGCCCAACACCAAATCACTGACCACCGATCGATAGCTGGTCACCTCGAAAACCGGACTGAGCTGGAACAAAGTATTCACAATAGATCAAACAAAATGACTGTGGAAAAATAGAACATGCATGAAATGAAAATGCAGACTCAAATGCCATCAATGTCAAAAATCTTATTCCAAAAGTCTATCGCTTAACAACATTCAAACCTCGATGAAATATTACAATCAAATCTCCAAAATAATCGAAAGCTATATTTAGACCTTAAACTTGTAAAATATCAAGTCTCCTCTCTATGGGAAAATTACCCCAAAAAAATCATTTCTCGATTCCACCAATCGAAATCAGTTTCAAACACCTACAATGATCATAATCAACCTCAGGAACTCAAATCCATGATTTGTTTCTCAAAAACAACTCTAAATCATCAGAAATCTATACAAACCTGAATCAAACCCTAGCCCATTCAGAGAAACCTCAAATCTTTTGATTCAAAGCTTGATTCATGTTAATCTAACCTTAAACAACCATAGATAATCAATATCTAACCTTCAATCCAACAGAAACATCAAATCTGAACCCTAGAAGGAAATTCGGCCCAAAAGGGATTCTAAGATTAATGCATGAAAATGATGATTTAAAAGAAAAAGAAGAACGATCTTACCTCAAACAATCATCATCTAACAATCCTCAGCCCCCATCTGAAAAATCTAGGTCAAATCGAAACCAAAAGAGATTCAGATATTAGAATCATGAAATGGGTGAAATGAAGAGGTTGGAAACTGGATCTTACCTCCAGAGATGTTATGGAATGAGGAGAGACCATGGGAGAGAGTATTAGAA
>CAODLS011734086.1:0-17596 GCA_948243855.1 Flueggea neowawraea | reverse complement strand
AAGCAATGAAATGTCAACTCCAATGTCATATACCTTGAAGCTCGAAAAGGATGAGGATGGAAAATCAGTAGATCAACATTTATATAGAGGTATGATCGGATCCTTATTGTATTTAACGGCTTCTAGACTGGATATCATGCTTGTTACTTGCTTGTGTGCTCATTTTCAATCCAATCCTAAAGAATCACATTTGGTTGCTTGCAAAAGGATTTTTCGGTATGTGATTGGTACTATTGGTTTTAGTGTATGGTATCCTTCTACTCTTGATTTCAACTTGATTGCATATAGTGATGCGAATTATGGAGGCTGCAAATTAGATAGGAAGAGTACTAGTGGTGCATGTCATTTTCTAGGTTCATGCTTGGTAGCTTGGGCTAGCAAGAAACAAACTAGTGTTGCAACTTCCACAGCCGAATCTGAATATGTTGCTGCTGGAAGCTCTTGTGCCCAAGTGTTATGGATCAAAAACCAATTACTCGATTATGGTGTTGCTCTTAAAAATGTTCATATATTTTGTGATAATACTAGTGCCATAAATTTGAGTAAAAATCCAATTTTGCATATTAGAACAAAGCACATAGATATTAGATATCATTTTCTTTGTGATAATGTGCAAAAGATATATGTTTGAAGTTTGTTAAAACAACTGATCAATTAGCTGATATTTTCACCAAACCTCTTTGTGAAGAATCTTTTAATTCTCTTCGCTTTTGATTGAGAATGTGTGATTTGAATAATTTTTTATGATTGATTGTTTGATTATTTGCATACATATACATTCACTCACAGCAAAATGATCCAATTTGGTATTTGAGATTCAAATTTATCTTGGTTTATGATTGGAAAGTGGTAAGATTTTGAATTTTGTAGTTCTGGCACTTTTTACTCTAGTAAGAAGGATTCCCACTCGAGTAAAGCATAAAGTTATGGTTCTACCTAGGTTTGAAGAAGATCTCACTCGAGCAACATTTGGGCTTACTCGAGTGATTGACTCAATTTTGAAAATTTGAGGTTATGGGAATGTTTTTTCACTTGAGTAACACTCGTCCCACTCGAGTAACAGGGAGCATCAGGTGTGCATCTGGAACTATTTTTACTCGAGCAGCAAATGACCTTACGCGAGTGACAGAGCAATATTACTCGAGTAACCACTTTTCTACTCGAGTAACCGGGCATCAAGTCAGTTTTTTAACCTACTTTCTGTTCATATTTTTGTTCCTCATACTCGAGCAAACCCCACCACCCCTTTCTTTTGCTCTGTTCATTTTCTCAAACCTACTCGAGTAAAGCTTCGAATCCCATCCCAAATCCACACCACCTTCATCATTTATTCATCTTTTACACTCATTTCCATCATCCCATTTGTCCAAAAACAACAGTTAACTTTGCTTCCTTGATCATGAAATGGATGAAACACATGTGGAAGCTCCTTCATGCCACCAATTATTATTCACGCCAAAAGAATGAGGGTTTACCTTATGGTGTGTTGATCACTAAGGTTCTTCGTATGAACAAACGTTGCTCCTCCTACGGATCATGTCATGGTGAGTGCTAGAGAATTTATGAACTTAAGGACAAAGTTAGCACCATGGAAAAGGTTTTGGAGAAGGTTTCCGATATGGTTCGTAAGATTTGGGACAAGATTAGTTGCTCCACTCCTTCGGCCACTTCTGCTCATGGACCATGATGAATATGTGTTGATGTCTCTCTCACCAATGGATCGACATTTCTCATTTGCATTTTCTGTTTATGTTGGTTTTTCTATATTGCTTGTTATTTCGAGCTTGGTTATGTACTTTGGATGATTATCTATTAAATCTATGATTTTTGTGTGGTTCGCCTCTCTATTTCTATGCTTTGATTATGACAAAAAAAGGGAGAATCCTTTGGTAATATGAGATGATTTGAGATGTTTTCTTTTGCTATATTTTCTTTTTAGATTTTATGGACTAACACTTTTAACAATAATGTATACCTTGATCAACCATATGCTTGTCTCTTATTCTTTCAAAGATATGCATATTCTTATAGGGAGACCCAATGTTTTGTCATCATCAAAAAGGGGGAGATTAAGGAACCAATGGTGGTTCACATTTAGATCCACCAATGTTTTGATGATGAACAAATATTGGTAAATTAGCTATCTAAAAGAAAAACCAAACAAGGTTGCAAAAGGATGAAGTTATGTGAAGAAAAAGGAGGTTACTCGAGTAAACCTCAACATTACTCGAGTAAATGTTATGCCAGGAGAAATTGACTTCGAGAGTTCACTCAACCAGAGTTCATTATTACTCGAGTAAATAAAGATTTACTCGACCAACTCCAAATCTTACTTGACCAAACGTGGTGACTATAATACATGGAGAAAGGATGTACGCGAGTAGAACCCTAAATTACTCGAGCAAGAACTAGGTCCAGTAGGCTGCTGGAAGAGGAAGTTACTCGAGTAGAACTACAAGTTACTCAAGTAATCGTGGCTCGAAATTTCAATAAATCACCCAGTGGAGACATGTACTTGAGTAGAGCCATCATTCACTAGAGTAAGTGCAAGATTCAGAAGTTCCAGAAGTGAAACAAATCAGAGTTACTCGAGTAGACATTTTCTTACTCGAGTAAGGATATTTTCATATTTGAGAGATCCAAGTCAATCACGCCTAAAAAGGGAAGAAATTAATGTTCAATGGTCACACAAGATCGATCACTCGAGTAGAGACTAATCTTACTCGAGTAAGTCAAGGCTGGATTCAACATTGGAGCATCAACAACGAAGTTACTCGAGTAGATACTTGTGTTACTCGAGTAGATACTTGTGTTACTCGAGTAAGCACTGAAAAGAAAAGAAAATCAAGATTGATTTCACACTCCAACGGGTATATTATGAGTCACAATGGCGAGATAAACATCAGGAGATATAAATAGACTTTTAGAGCAATCAAGAGATATGCAACAGGGACTTACAAATAGATTGCAACCTGAATTTGAGCCTTGTTCATTATTCTTGGTGATACAAGCTTTATTGTGCTTATTTCCAATTCTTAGTTACTTGTATCCTTGTTTCAAATCTATTGGCGAGTGATTTATCATTCATAAACAGAATGTTTGTGAGGTTGGGATCAAGGGTAGATCCTAGGCTTCGTTTATTCTTGAACCAGAATCAAGTATTGTAAGAGTTCTCACTTAGCTAGAAAGTGAATGTGTCTTTGGAGGTGTTGAGCTTGGAATCAACCTCTTTGTACTTGGTCTTGTTGGATTGAGCCAGAATCAATTATCATCATAGTAAAAATCCTAAGTGAGACTTAGGTAGTGAATGTAGGCAAGTGTTTAGCCGAATCACTCTAATTCCCTTATGTTATTTACTGTTTTAGTTTGTCTCTTACGTGCCTAAACAAAAAGATTTTAAAGCCTCGAGTTCCACACTATTCAACCCCCCTTCTAGTGTGGTATTTGCTCTTTCAGTATCATATTTTGATTTCGTCAGCTTTGTATCTATTTCAGCTTCTCATTCCTGCCAGCGAGATCTGCAACCTACTAGTGGTACTTGACTGGATTATCAGCTTGGATATTCAAGTGAGTGTGATGGCAGCTTCAGACACATAGATTGTGTCTTCTAAAAATTATATGTTTTCGATATATTAAGATTTAATATTTATTTTCTTGAAATCTGTAATTTGTTTCTGAGTTTAAATATATTTTTAGAAATAAATATTCTATTTTGAATAAATATTTTTTTTTTAAAGATACTTTCTGTAGAAAATAATTAATATTTTATTTCTGATAAACATATTTTTATAGATATTAAAAATATGTTTCTACAATATTTTGTTTGTAATCTGTTTGTTATCCGAACATCAGTAAATTTCCGATGTATATTTTTGTTTAGTATATGGAAGTATTTTTTATAAGTATTTTGTTTTGAATAATATATATATTTTTTATGTATATACTTCTATCTGTTTGAGTGTGATTGCTAAAAATATTACGGCTTAGGACACATGTGCTACATGTGAAAACTATTTCATATTTAAATATTTAATTGTTTTAGCTTCTTCTGTCTGATTTTGATTTTGTTAAGTTTTATAAAAGTTTTAATTTTAGTAAATATTTTGGAAATAAAATATTTTATCTGGTTTAATTATTTTTAATAGTTTGATTGTTTGTTACTTTGAGTTATGATTTGTAAATATATGGGTGTATACAAATAGTATAAAAAGTATATGTGTATGTGGTATTTTCTGAAAATGTTTTTAAAGCATTTTGCGCTCTGGAGTGTTATTCCTTACTGGGTCTTGACCCCTTTCTTTTCTTTTTCTCGTTTGTTTTTATTTTTTTTTTGTTTTTCAGGTGATTTGTGGATAGTGTTCATCTGGTTTTCTACACTGGGCATTCAGATCAGTAGTGAGTGTCCTTTGTTCGAGCCCCAGTTTGTCTTTTATTAGTAGTTGCTCCACTCCAGGATACTTGTGGGTATAGGTTTTGTTAGTTCTGTATGGTTGTTTATTGATATTTTGTTAATTGAAATTACGTATAAATATTTTTTATATTAATATTTTGTTAAGCTTTAAGTTTAGTAAAATTTACTTTTAAATTCTATTTTTTTAAAATAAAAATAATTTTATTTATTTATCATTTTATAATATTCATAATAGATTTTAGATTTAAGTTTTGTACTCTGAGACTTGTGCGAGATAGGTCGGGCTTCCTTAGACGGTTCTCTTTGTACACCGATCACGGTCCGATTTTAAGTCGTGTTAATTATGTTTGTAATTAGTTTGCTATCCGAACATCAGTATATTTTTTATGTATATTTTTTGTTTAGTATCTGAAAGTACTTTTGATAAGTATTTTGTTTTGAAAAATAATATTTTTTCTATATATATATATATATATATATATATGTCTGTTTTGCATGTTTGATTGCTAGAAATATTACGGCTTGGTACACCTGTGCTACATGTGTCAATGTAGTCTCTGGTATACCATTGTGAAGGCTCAATTACCAGGGTAGGTGGTGACCATGTGCTCCTTACAAGCACATGCGAGTTTGCTTCAGATGGCAAAAGTCCATCTTGTCATCCATACATTTTATGTACCTAGTCCTGTAGTCTATGTCTGATATATAATAGTATACAAACTATATGTGTATATAGTATTTCTAAAAATGTTTTTAAACTATTTTATGCTTTGGAGTGTTATTCTTCACTAGGTTTGACCCCTCTCTTTTCTTTTTTCTTGTTTGTTTTTATTTTGTTTTGGTTTTTAGGTAATTTGTGGATAGTCTTTTCCGCACTCAGTGAGGCATTCAGATTAGTAGTGAGTGCCCTTTTGTTCGGGAGCTAGTTTGTCTTTTGTTAGTAGTTGCTCCACATCAGAATACTTTTGGGTGTAGGTTTTGTTGGTTCTATATGGCTGTTTATAAATATTTTGTTAACTTAAATTACTTATAAATATTTTCTGTATATTAATAATTTTTTACGTTTTAAAGTTTAGTAAATTTTACTTTTAAATTCTATAATTTTAAAATAAACCTAATTTCTATTTATTTATTGTTTAATAATTATTGGGTTATAGATTTTAGATTTAAGTTTTGTACTTTGAGGGTTGTGCGAGATGAGACGGGCTTTCTTAGACGATTATCCTCGTATGCCGGTCACAGTCCGATTTCGGGTCTTGACAGTAAGATTTTTTGTGACCTACATGAGGTTGGACCTGATGCTTCTGGATGCATTTTTTACCCCGATAATGTACGTGAGATGCTAGGTAATGTACTTGAGTGTCAAGTAACGTACATGAGATGTTAAATGACGTATGTGAGCCTCTGAAAACTTCAAAACACATTGTTTTGATCTGTCTGTCTTTATAACACCTCAACAGGACCCATTCGGCCTTCATTCTTCATTTTCACCCTCCATCTCTCCAAAACTGATTCTCTCACTCTCTGTGTCACAACCCAAGTCGGGCCGGTGACCGACGTACGAGGTGAACTGCCTATAGAAACCTAGCTCGTCTCGCACAAGCCTCAGAGATATAGATATTCTACCCAACCAATCATTTATCAAAATGTTTAAGAAAAATAAATTACACATTTAAGAAAACATATATATATATATATATATATATATATATTATCATAATAAAAACGTTGGTTATTACAAACCACATAAGTCTAGTAAATAATTAGCCAAATAATTATTAGTCAGATTTCATGTCATATCCCGACACAACAAAAACTATATAAGTTTGAAGACACAGCCTATATGTCTAAAGTTGTCATTCCACTCACCTGGTATCCAAAGCTGACACTCCAGTCAAGCCCCACTAGGTGGCTAGTCGTACTGGTAGGAACAGGAAACTGGAACAGATACATACATAGCAGATATCAGAAAATAATGTTGGTACTGTGGCGGTACCGAATGCATGATATGCATATGTAGATGTTGACCCTCGAGGTCACTGAAAGTCTAATTCGAGAGAGAATCTATGCAAAATTACAGTTAGGTCCCCGACCCATATAAAATTACATTTCAGTCCTCATACTTTCCATAATTTTCCAACCAGTCCTCAATTTGTTATACTAGTCCTCCACCCACATTGCTCCTAAATAACTCCAGAACATTATTCTATACACCAATCCATCAATACAACTCAAAATCATTCCAAAATCAACCCAACCCGAATTGGTTTATACCCACTTACGAACACCTTCGATTCTTATGATTTCCAGCTTAACCTAGGTGTTTCTAGACTCCCACAGTCCCAATTTTATTACCCCTAACACTCATTCCCATCAAAAACATCAAGAACAACCCCAAATCTGAAACCCTAATTCTAGCAGTCACTCTTAAAAATGCACAACAAAACAATGCATTCAATGAGAAAATGAAAGCAACAAGAGCGAAAAAGAATAGATCTTACCTCAAGGTATCAAGGATATGAAATGGAGAAGGAAGAGAGACGAATTTTAGAGTAAATGTGGCAGTTGACAGAAGTAAATGATGAAGCAAAGTCGGGTGGGGGTATTAAATAGGCCTAGACAGAAAAACACAGCGTTTTGCTAATTGTCTGTGTTATTTTAAGACTTACTCGAGTAACTCTGAGTTTTACTCGAGCAACTCTTGCTTCAAAGAGAATTTCGACCCCGCTTACTCGAGTAAGTCCAAGCCTACTCGAGTAAGTCTCAATCCTAGAACAATATGAAACACGAACCCACTCCCGATTACTCGAGTGACACAAAATCCTACTCAATTAACTACCCACTCTTACTCGAGTAACTCACGACTTACTTGAGTAACTCCAATTTCATTCACACAAAGTGGGTGGATAATCCTAATCAAGCTAAGACTAAACCTAAGTCTCCAAATATGGGTAGTTCAAAATCTCGACAACTAACATCTAGTCTAATTACCCAAATCGTAATCTCAAAGATCAACAGATAAATCATAGAACACCAATCTATGAATTCACTCGAGTTCTAACCCACTCGAACTCAAAAGTGCAAAAAAGATGCCAAAGTATGCAGAGACAGATTTAGAGACTAATGCAGAGACAAAAATGCTAAGTATGCATGAACAGAGACAGAACGGATTATAGAGACAGAGACAGGAAGGTACCAACCTAAGAATCTATAAAATCAAAAAGGTGTGGATATCTGTATTGTACCTCGTCCTTCGCCTCTCAAGTAGCCTCCTCAAATGAATGGTGCCTCCAAATCATCTTCATTGAAGCTATCTCTTTGTTCCGGAGTCTCTTGACCTAACGGTCAATGATAGGGTCTAACCTCGACTGACGGCCGTGTTAGAACATATGACGGATCATAAATATACTTCTTCAAATGTGAGATAGGGAACACTGGGTGAACAGAAGCGAACTGAGGCGGTAGTGCCAACTCATATGCCACGGCTCCAATACGGCCGATAATCTCAAAAGGACCAATGTATCTCGGGCTCAACCTGCCCTTCTTCCCAAATCTCATCACACCCTTCATTGGCGATATTTTGAGAAATACATGGTCACCAACTGTAAACTGCAGATGTTTATGCTTCGGATCAGCATAACTCTTCTGAAGATTGTGAGTGGTCTGTATCCTCTGCTGGATCAACCTAACCTTCTCAGTAGCCTCCAAAACAAGGTTCGGGCCCAACGGCTCTCTGTCATCGGCCTCGGGCAAACATAGCGGAGATGTACACTTCCTACCATACAATGTCTCGTAGGGTGCCATCCCAATACTCAAATAGTACAAGTTGTTGTATGCAAACTCTACCAGAGGCAAATGGAAATCCCAAATTCCAGTAAAATCTACAGCACACGCTCTCAGTATATCCTCTAAAGTCTGAATTGTGCGTTCAGAATGGCCATCAGTCTGCGGATGGAAAACTGTACTGAAATCCAATCGGGTACACAACTCCTCATGCAGCTTATGCCAAAACTACAATGTGAATTGAGGTCCTCTGTCTGACACTATAGAGACTGACACACCATACAAGCATACAATCCTATCAACATATAACTTCTCTAAGCATGCCGCTCCATATGTCATCTTGATAGGGAGAAAGTGTGCTGACTTCGTCAAACGATCAAGAATCACCCAAATGGAGTCATACCCAACTAACGTCCTCGGTAGGTCCACTACAAAATCCATCGTGATGCGATCCTATTTACACTCCTAAAGCAGCATACGCTACAACAATTTAGAAGGCCGTAGGTTCTCAAACTTAACCTGCTGACAGGTCAAACACTGGCTGTAGAACTCACTGATGTCCTTCTTCATCCACGCCTACCAATAAGACTCTCGAAGTTCTTGATACATCTTTATGTATCCTGGGTATACAAAATATGTGGAACTATGACCCTCAGTCATAATATCCTAGCATAGGCCTTTCGAAGATGGTACGCACAATCTCAGTCCAAACCAAAGGACTCCAGAGTCGTCAATACTAAATTTTGACATCTTATAGGATTTAACCTTCTATATCAAGCTCAAAATCTCAGCATCCTCCTTATGAGCCTCTCTAAAATGGTCCAACAGGACATGCCTCACCTCGATGTGACCCAACAACGCTCCTAAGTCATCAAACTGTAACTTAACTCCGGACTCTATCAGACACTGCCACTCTGACACTGTAGGTAGTCTTTCAATAGAAATGTGAGCTAAGCTACCCACTAAATTCCTACTCAGAGCATCGAAAACAAACGTTAACCTTTCCAGGATGATATGATATGGTGCAATCATAATCCTTCAGCAACTCTAGCCAACACATTTGCCTTAGATTCAGGTCTCACTATTCGAAGATATACTTCAAACTCTTATAATCTATGAAGATTTAAAAAGTCTATCCGTATAGGTAATGCCTCAAGATCTTAAGTGGGAACACCACTGCCGCTAACTCCAGATCGTGCTTCGGGTAGTTCTGTTCATACTTCTTAAGTTGTCTCGATTCATAGGCGATTACTTTGCTATGTTATATCAACACACAACCCAGAACAACTCTTGATGCATCAAAATACATCGCTAAACCTCCAAAACCTGATGGTAACACCAACACTAGCACACTAGTCAAACACTTCTTCAGTTTCTGAAAACTATCATCACATCTATCAGATCAGAAAAATTTGACTCCCTTTTGCGTCAACCGAGTCATAGGAACTGTAATCCTTAAGAAATGTTGGAAAACCTCCTGTAATACCCAGCCAAGTCAAGGAAACTCTGAATCTCTATTGCGGTCTTAGGCCTCTCCCAATGGAGTACCGCCTCCACTTTCTTGGGGTCAATCAAAATACACTTTCTCGACTACCTACTAGAGCCAAAACTTACACTTTGAGAACTTAGCGTAAAGATGATGTTCTTGTAGAGTTTGTAACACTAACCTTAAATGGTCCTCACGCTCCTCTCTACTCCTTGAGTAGATCAATATGTCATCGATGAAGACAATGATAAAACGATCTAGATACGGTCTGAACACCATGTTCATCAAATCCATAAATGTTGCTCAGTTGAGTCTCTAACTCCTTCAGCTCTACTGGTGCCATCTGATATGGTGGAATCGATACCAGGTTGTACCTCAATGGAAAACTCAATCTCTCGCTTAGGTGGAAGTCTCGATAACTCCTCCGGATACGTGAGGAAACTCCTGAACCACCGGTACATCTCTCACTCTCAACTCTGATCCCTCAGGCTCGGTGAGCACAAAAGCCAAATATGCCTCACATCCTCGGTGGATCATTCTTTCAGCCCTAACCGCTGACACATAACTTCGTATAACATTGTCTCACTCACCCTGGTAGCAAAACTCAGCCTGACCAAGCGGTCAAAAATATACCTTCTTGGCAAAGAAATCCAACGTCACATACCAATCAGAGAGCCAATCCATACCCAGGATGACATCAAACTCTCCTACATCTCCTAAGATGAGGTCGACTACCAACGCATGCCCACCAAAAGAAATTGTACACTCCCGAACCGCACAGTTTGTAATCATCCTACTACCCAAAAGTGATCAAACCTCGAACAACTTGTCCAACGGACGCAACACTAACCTATCACACTTAACAAAATACGAGGCAATGAATGAATGAGATGCACATGTGCTAAACAATGCATATGCTGAAGTACCAGAATTAGAGAGTGTACTCGTAACTGCAGTATTAGAGGTATGTGCCTCCTGATGAGTGAGATGATATGCTCGGGCATGCCCTCCCAGCACTACTCTGATCTGTCTGGCCACGACCACTGCTCTGGCCAATCTGAATGCAGCTTTTGAAACCTCTACCGACTGTCCTACCAACACCGGTACTGATTGTACCTGAACCTCCTACTACAAACTAAATAGCCTGAGCCCCTATGCCTAGCTTCATCAGGCACTCTGCTATCTTATGCCATGGCTATCTATAGTAGAAACATTTTCCCATTGCCTTGTTACATACCCAAGATGCCTCCTATTATAGATAGCACAAGGCGAAATCAAGCTCCCCGAGCTCTGTCCTCAACTCTGCCCAGCTGGCTACGCAATGCTGAGACTCTGAGTGCTTTGATTTGGCCTCTGTTGACTTTCAGTTTTGATGATTTAAATAAAATATGTGAAATAGTTAAGTAATGCACGTTGCAATTGAAGCTAAGTACGTTAAACTATGATCAAGGCCTGTTGTACAAGTTGCAAGTCACATTGATCATATTCAAGGTTTCCAAAAACATCACAAGTCACGTAGAATCGGATGCAAGTCACGTTAACGAGGATCACTTAGGAAACTAAATGATCCTAAATCATACAAGGCGCGTTGCACATAGTCCAAGTCACGTTATGACAATGCTGAACTCACTGGATGGATTGTAAAAACATACAAGTCATGTTGTGAGGTATGCAAGTCATGTTATGGTGTAAATGAATGTAACATCCTTATATCCTATGACGTATAGCGTAAAATTTTAAACCAATAGAAAATAAACATGTAGCATATCAGAAATCATACATAAAGTCATATAAACAAAAACCTTTAATATAATATATGTATATACATTCACCGTACTACAAAACGTTACACATGTAAAACTAGCAAAATACAAATAAGAAGGAGGAGGGAGCATGTCGCATCAGTCGGCCGACCTATGATGAACTGATGTCTATCCTCAGAAAGCTATCTACAACAAAAAATCTATCTTCATCTATGCCCTGGAAAATATTTGCACTTTATGTGAGTCGCAACTCAATGAGTATAAACCATCATAGATCAAATCCAAGGACACAAAAGCATTCAATAAATAATAATCAATCAACTATGTGATACGCATATGTGTATGCCATTATATTCCATTTTATTTGTTGTGACCAAGAAAGCCAATTACCGCCCCGAGATTACTGTATAGATGTATAGTTGTCTGGCCAACACCGTATGAAATTGACCCGAGGTCCAGTATGAAATTAACCCGTAGGTCCAGTATAAATTTGACCCATAAGTCCAGTATAAAACGCGAATACAAGAGCCTAATGGTCACAACTTCTTTATTAAGTCCAATATGTATGCAAAAACATCTAATCCTATAATCAATATACATGTAGTGCATTTCAATCAATATACACAATCAACATTCTCTGTATATCCATATGCATATAAATCATTCCAATCTGTGTAATCAATCAACCGTCTCAACATATCCGTATAACAAATCAAAAGCAATTGACAACTTATAGCATATAACACATATAAGCAAATAATCATACATTTATCCATGTACTCGTATCCAGAGAACCAATTTAGCTAGCACGTACATGTATACAAATCATATAACACACATCTGCATTTAGTCTCAAGTTTATACTCACCTGCTCAGGATAGATAATCCGAGCTGTGAATATGATCTTGCATCCTTTCTACTGCTCTAAGTCCTATAATAAATAATCATATTAGTTCTGATCCCTATTTCTTTATGCAATGCATGTTCATGGAATGCATAGAACTAATAAACTTAAAATCTCATTATTAGCACTGAACATATCATATTAATTTCTACACAACTGGTGTTACATATCTCCAAAAATATTTTTGTCTATTTTGTCGAAAAAAGGACATCTTAATATTTCTTTCAATATAAATTATTAATTCTAATTCTATTCCTACACTTTTATACAAATTTCCATAAGTAGGGGTTTTGCTGCCTATTTCTGTACTTGGACAGAATGGACACTGTCAAGTATTCTGGAAATATTTCATTCATTTAATATCCAAATTTAATTATGTAAACTGAGTTTTAAACTAGAAATATATATATTTCCATTCATATAAATATTGTTTCCTAATTCAATCTGTACAATATATGAAAATTTTACAAAATCGGACCTGGAGCTGGAACAGGGCAGACCGACCTATGTCCAGTATTTCACTAACGGTTTGAGATATTCAAATCCAAATTGAACAAAATTAATTTCTATAGAAACTAGACACATATATCTGTATTTATACCGAATTTCACAATTTTCCACAAACCACAGAAGTCATACCAATCTTTCAAAGACAAACAAGAAAACTAACCAGATTGCTATATACATACAGCTAACGAGTTTGTTTAATCTTCAATTTCATTAATTAGGACATGAATAAATCTTCAATTTCAGACCTTGATTACTAACAGAAAACTATAAAATGTTTATGATGAAATAAGTTGAGCAACTAAAGATTAGAAGAAATAAAGATGATTATCTTAAAAATTCCTTGATGGAACTTCAAACAATGAACATAATAGCATTGCCTGCCAAAGCTCTCTTTGATATTATAAATTACCATGTAGGGCTTTCTGCATTTTATCTTGTGCATGTGATTAAGTTTTTTTAATATGCATTAGCCTTACAATGGAGTCTGCTAACAACTTTAAGGACCTTTTTGCTTTCCAGCTGGACGATACAATCCATGGCACTAGCACCAGTTCACAGATATTGCACGTAAATCAGGATGTGATTAATATGATGAACCAGGGATCTTCCGATTACTAATAGCCATAATCCTCCTAACTCTTGACACGATGCACTCAATAACTAAAAAACAAAGACAGTCAGAAAGGCAAGTACAAACAAATTCAATGACTTCCAACCCATCAGACGGTCTCTTCCTAAAATTAAATTTGGTGCTACCATATCAACTAAGAAACCAAAACTACCTTCGCATTCAAACATAAAGGCACACAAAAAAAGAACTTATTCATAGAAAAACAAGAAAGTCTCGTTCCAATTCATAGCAAATCCGGGTTAATGGTTCACGTCATCTTCATTCTTTATCCACCAAAGACATATTTCCAGCAAAGTAAAACAAATTCCACAACAATCAATTCACTGTCCAAATTTTGAATTAATAAAATGACATTCAATGAAAAGCATCAATGACAAATCCACGCATTATCAATGAAATGAAATTGAAATTCAAAACCAAAGTCATCAGTCCAATCCCACATGAACACACTATATATAACCAATAAAGATAGCAACTTTGTAAAATGAAATTGAAATTCAATGAAAGAAACAAATAACATGTGAGGAATTGAAAAAAGAGCTGACCTTGTATTCACCAAACTTGAAGGATCTGCATAATATTGAAACACTAATTGCATTAACTAATTTAATAAATACAATTAATTACTTCCCAAATTCCAATCTTTGCAAGAAACGAAACAAGTTCTAGTGCTTGTGTGAGTACAGAAGAAATGTAAGAGAGAGAAAGCCGTGTGATTTAGAGAGAGAAAGCGAAGCGAAGACAACACAGAAGACAGAGCTCAAGCTTTGAACAAACGAAATTTTTAATTAATTAATCAGATGATTTTTATGTAGATTACATTGGTTTTCTCTTATGATAAAGTTACAGCGAGTTTGGTCTATCATATGAAACAGTCTGAACTTTCATGCGCCACGTCAGATGAAAGGGCAATGGGAGTTTATAGGGGTTCAGCTGTTGTGTTATGGTTGGAGGGTGACAGAGATTTATTTGACAGGTATGTGGTAAATGAAATAACCCAGGTTAGATTTGTAATGACGTGGTTATGCTTGTATCTGGACCGAACTATGCATATGCGATCCAAATGTGACTTTCCCTATTAGTCTTAATAATTTAGCTTACTAATCATTTTTTTATTTTTTAAAGATTTTTTTGTCGTGTTGCATATTTGGCCATTAATCAATCAATAGGTCAAAGTCAACCATCAAATTTTGAAAAAAAAAAAGAAACCCATCAAATTAATAAGAATAAAAAAATAAAGGATTGTTTACTCGATTGATAAATTTTTTGAGAATAAAATTGTAAGTATCTACAAATATAAAGTGAATAATATCTCAATAAATAAAATTAATTCGAAGTGACATGTTGTACAATAAAATCAATGAGATTTATAAATTTAAAGTAAAAATAAATGTTCTACTTATATAGGAGAGTGATATATTTTGTAAATATCATATAATGTATAAGAGGTTGAATCTTCATAAGAAAAAAAAAAGGAAAAAGAAAAGAATTTGAACGGTAAAATACTAAGATAAATTTCACCTTTTAAATGCAAAAATATACAAAATATGTTATTTTTTCTTGCTAGAATTTTATGAAAAATAGGGTATAATAATGGTGAAAACTCGTATTCCTTGAACTCATGAGTTCAACAAATTCTATATATATAACTTTGAAACAACATGTAACACTCTTTATTTGTTTATGTAATAAATTTGTGTTTGTATTGATTAATAAATTAAAAAGTAGATAATAAGTTAGCATGTTAAATAAAAGGAGGGACGCAATTTACTTTAAGAGTAAATTTTCTAATTTCCACTATCTATTGCATTTTAATCTAATGATTGATGTAATTTACTTTTTTTAAATCTAATTCTTACCATTAAATTTAAATGCAATAGATGATGGGGATCAAGAGTAAATACTCTTGAAATAAATTGAGTCATCCTCATTAAATAAATTATATA
Source organism: Flueggea neowawraea (assembly GCA_948243855.1). Lineage (NCBI taxonomy): Eukaryota > Viridiplantae > Streptophyta > Magnoliopsida > Malpighiales > Phyllanthaceae > Flueggea > Flueggea neowawraea. The sequence goes on along the minus strand of CAODLS011734086.1, from coordinate 2,162 downwards.
GTAAAATTTAGAAAGAAAAAATATAACCTTTAAAAAATATAAAATAGTGGCATGCGTTAAGTTTCAAATACTATATAGAATAAAATATGTGCGACGAGGTGGAGATGGCCGAGTTGGTCTAAGTCCTCCACATAATCTTTTTTTTTTTATATATAAAATTAAAAAAATATTTATAAAACATTGTCCTGCATTACATTTCTATAAAAAAATACTTATTTTTTGACTGATCACACGATGAATTATAAATGTCTAAATCATAAAATTATAAAATAATTGAAATATATTAAATACTCATTATTTCAAATAAAGCAAAATCCTTGGAAAATATGATTGTATATAATACAATCATCTTACATCTAAAAGTTTTGCTTATAGGTGTTTTTGTTAAACATTTTAATTACATATTTAACATATACACCTTTCAAAGTTAATTCATAATCTATTCAATCTATCAAATTTAGGATGTACTAATTTCAATTATTAAAAATAACAAAAAAATATAATGTTGGTTGACACGAAAAGAGAAGGAAAATCAGATGTTGGGTCAGAACATGAAGGACATTGTTAATAGGAGTAGCTGCCAAATGGGAAGTTGAGACCGTTAGGTTTATACCTACAATTCAAATTAGCCCACGTCTTCCCGCAAATCTACATTTGTACACACTTCTTGTCCAAACACAGACAAAACTACCGAGTTTTTTTCCAGAACAACACTACAATCTTGTAAAAGACATTGTCAAGTTCTTTTCGTTTTCTGGTCCTGGAAGAAATGAAAGATGACATTGAAGATGGTTATGTTTCCCCATCTTCTTCACCACCAACACCCCCATCACCTCTTCCTGTAAGTGTTGGCCCTGGCAACCAGAAGTATGTATTCTCGTCGTCTCCATCTCCTTCGCCGCCTTTTTCGCCACTTCCTTCCAGCCATGTATCGGCCGAAGACCTATCTCTTTTACCTGAAAAGTTGGCTGCTACTAGTCCTCAGACAAGTGTCATCTACGTTTTCATTGGATATGGCATCCCCTCATGAAGAAGTAGCGGATTCTAAAAGCTCATACCTAGTAGACTTGTAAGCATCTATTTTTCCTCATTTCATTATTTTCATGTTCTTAAGCATTCATCTGAATGCATGGATGGTTCTGTTCCTCATATTCTTTGTTTTAGTTCATTTTGATCCTTTCTTCCATTGATAGAAATGAAGTCTTTTTAGAATCAGAACCAGAAAGAAGATTTCTGCATTGCATTGCCATGGCAATTTGACTGGTACGTTTCAGTTACTGTTCTGTCAACCAGTCAAAAGGCACGAAAATTTTAGAAATTACATCCATACATGCTTTCCCAAACCCTAGTTTACAAAATCATACCGTTGTACATGAACACACATTTGGGTTATTTCTTTTTTCATTCATCAAGAAACCTACCAAAGTTAACTACCGTCTCCTACAGGCTAGATTGGTTCATGCAGAGGTGCTGCAGCTGCTGCTCCACATCCTCGAATTCATCAGCAGACACTGAAAAGATGCGATAGAGTGAGCAACCTTTTCTTCTCTAACATTCTAACCTGATATCTTGATAGGCCCATTGCGACTAACAAAATCACTAACTTCATTCAAATCCTGAGAACAGGATAACTAGATATCAGGCACAAATCATTGTAATCATTGTAACAGTTTGTGTAACCCCAGAAAGCAGCTCATCAATTTCTTACCTCAAATTCACAGCTAACCAAGATGTGTTGTATACACTAATTGTACTTTTACTCTACAAAAAAAGTGATGTCTTATTCATCAGTAGCTCTTCATGCAAGGATGTTAAACATAAAAGTGGCAAATGGCAATGTAGCTAAAAATATTAGTAGCAAGAAGAGGACATGGCACAAATGGTCTTTAGATGCAAAGATGACCTTCAATGAAACAAAAAAGACACTGTCAACAACGATGACACAATACAGCTTCAATCTATGTAGATCACTAGTAGAATCAAATAATATGTGTATATAATGTACTAGTAATTCAAAGAAAATAAGTTCATTGCTCAAACAAGAGTAAGAATACATGTGCTTCAATTACTGATTAACAAGATTCAAGTTGCAACACAGCTAGTAGTCACAAGGAATATCTTTGTACAATGTATTATAGTTAGGCCAAAATAATACCGCAGTA
>CAODLS011733918.1:0-10604 GCA_948243855.1 Flueggea neowawraea | reverse complement strand
CAATGCAGCATGATCCTGTTTTTAAAATGCATAGTAGTAGAGTTAGGACGGTCCTTGGAGAGTTTGAAGGAGCAATGCTTGAGGATGTGGATGTTGTGGTTGTTTCTCCCGGAGTTCCCCTTGAGAACTACGACCTTTCTTTGTTGTTGCTGTCGGTAAGTCTTGCTTACTTCATGGTTTTACTGACAATGATTACTGAGTTACTGACAATGATTACTGAGTTACTGTTAAGTGTTATCACAATCATCAGTTTTACATTTGCTTTGACCGTATAGTTTTTCTACATTTTGTTTCTGCAGTGGATTTAGGCAGTTCTTCTGCTATTGTTCCTGCTGATCAAAAGTGGCCAACAATCATCTTACTCTATTTAGGCAACGAGATCCTGAATGAAGCACTTAGGGAACACATGAATGAATTTAATCTTGCTTGGATAGGAGCTTCTCCGGGCGTGCAAGTAAGAAACACTCCTTTTTGTTGAAAGAAGCATTTTTTATGCCTAGCGAATATCATCTTAAAATCTGCATGCCAAGTACTAAGTTGTTGAAATCGTAAAAAGAATCACATATGAAACAAAGGGTCTCAGCTTAGATAAACATTGGATGAAGAATCAGATGTGCAAGTGTTTTCATGTTCATGGCATTAAACTGGAAAAGAAAAAAAAATGAGATAAAAATTTGCTACAGATCCCCTAGCATGAGTACACAAATCGATGAATTTAGTTTAGCCCAAAATAGAATTTTAGCTGTTTCATTTTTCCTGTCAAATGTTGGCCATCATGCCAATGAATTATGCCAGAAATTTTCTGCAATATTCAGTAATAGATATAAATTTGCTTGAGTGATTCATTGCTATGTTCCCCTCGTCTGAAAATTAATACTATACTGGCGTACTTATCTGTCCAAAGATCAATATGGAAGCGAGAAAGGCCATCTTGGAAGTTCCTGCCATTGGAGTGTCCTTGCAACTAGACTTGAGTGCACTAAAGGCTGTGGGCACACATAATTATCAAAATGCTGCAGTGGCTGCATTATCTATTCTTGGATTGGATGCTGGAGTGTCTGGTGAAGTCATTGCTTCGGCAATTGCAAAGCTAAGGCCACCCCCTCACAGGATGGAAGTTGGTAAGCTACAATAGATAGTGAGTTCTTGTTTCCTTTTTCTCTAAATTGTCTTAAAAAGCTCAATGAGTTCTTGCTGCACGCTTTTCTTTTTTATATTATCATCCTGCATCATAGAATTTATAAACATTTCTTCTATGTGTCTCATAATTTACTAGCATCCTAATTTAGTGACAAGGGCATAATGGGATTAAGTAAACTGTAATTGGAAATGTATGTTTCCCACTCAACTGAAAGCAGTACATAGAAACTTTACTCGTCTGTAAGCATGTAGCTAAATGACCTATTATAACCATAGAAATCTGTTTATCCGTCAAGAATTTTAATCAGTGGTGAATCATTATGCAGTATGTGAGGATATCAACGGGGTGAAATGGATAAATGACAGCAAGGCCACTAATGTTGAAGCGACATATACAGCAATAATGGGTCTCAAGGGGCGAAAATCTGTGATTCTGCTTGGTGGACAAGCAAAGGTTGCACTTTGATCTTGTTATCAGCATTCCTCGCTCCTATGGCCTGATTCTTTCTGGTTTCATATTTGAAAGTTTTCTATAAAAAATTTCATTGTGTTGCACCAGAAACTTAGTTAGAAAAGGCCGAGTTTATGTGGCAGTGAAACCGAGTGTGATATGTTTCTTTTTCCTTATTTTGCAGGTTTTACATGGCCAAAAATATAATGGTTTTGACCAGCTGGTACAACCGCTTAAATGCCACAGAGGAGTTGTTACTGTATGTGATCTACTCTTTCTTGTTCTGTGAAATCGCATCATCAACTTAAAGCTAGTGCTAACTTAAATTTCTAAATTTTCCTGCTTTTTACATATTGGCATATTGCTTGAATGCACTCCAGTTTGGATCTTCAGGACCAATGATTCACAAGGCACTGTGTGACAATGGTTTGAGCATTCCCTGCTTTCAAGCTGAAAATCTAAAGGATGCTGTTGGCTGTGCTAGGAGAATGGCAAGACGTGGTTAGTCCTGTTAACAAATCGTTGCCCAAAAAAGCTCTTTAATAGCAAATTAGCAATTATATCTCAATTAGCTTGCGTGGCATTGATATGCATTATTTGTGTTAGTAATTATGAGAACCAATTGACTGAAGTTTCCAAGAATTAGAAATTATATATCATCGCATTCCTCTTGCGAATCCTTAAGAAATATATCTCTAGATGGTCATAGTAGGAAATAATTACCAGTTTTTAATTCCTAGTTTTCATGTGTCTGTGAGATGGACTCGTGGAAGCTATCATATGAAACATGGTAGAATGTTCTGGTATTTTAATCATTATCAGCAGATGCTAATATGACCTTATAGAATGGAATTGTACTTCCCGTTTGTATTTTCTCTTTTGTGGGTCCAACAAAATTATGTCAATATGGGTTGTAACTGGTAATCTGTGAATCTAGGAACAAAGGTTGTCGTGTGTCAAAAGTGATTTTCAACATGCTCATTTCTTTGTCGAAATTTCATGATGGTCATTTCTGAATTAGCATTCAGAGATTAGAAATAGTTCTACCGTCACATTTGTTTTTATGAATCACTGTAAGTACTTGAACATAACAAGTACTGGACGCATATGGGTTGTCAAAGGCAAAGATGTTAATCTTAAGTTTCACTCGGCAGTTTTTTTTTTTTAAATTTCATGACAACTTGACAAGGGCTCTTTATTTTGGTTCATAATCAATCATTAATGCAGGCGATGCAATTCTACTAAGTCCAGGATGTGCAAGCTTTGATGAATTCAAAAATTTTGAGCACAGAGGGATGGTTTTTCGGGATCTGGCAATGTCATCCTAGTAATTCTTGAAACTCAACAATCTTGTGCAACAAACAGAGAAAGGTTAGTGCTTATCCAGTTATGTGGACATGAAATCATCCAAAATGTTGAAAGTTGTAAAAAAGAGTGTGGTTGGTATCTTTTTATGATTACTCAAATAATTTTACGAATCAATGGTTGCTTTCTTCGCTTTTATATTCTTGCGATTATAGATTATGTTTGTCAGAATAGGAAAGTATCATAATCCATGATATCGAACAAGTGCGGAGCATGGTTCTTTGCTGACTGATTACTGATTATGGAAAGTAATTGTAATATTTGGCGAATAGTAAGTAACATATGATAGATAGTAGATTTTTGAACGGTAAAAAAATATGTTATATGCTGAAAACATTTTAAATGTTGGTCTTTCCAAACAAACCCAAAGTCGAGAGGTTTTGGAGTTGTCGCAGAAGGGTAAAGGCTTTGCAAAGATAGTGTGAGGAAGAGAATGAAGGGGAATGAAAGAGTTTTAAGATGGAGGAGAAAAATAGGAAATGAAAGTGAAATAATAATTTAACCTCTGATCTATGCAATTTTTATTGCTAAACAAAATGAGAATATTTATTATCCAACATTTTCCTCATCTCTCGTCCTTTCCTCTTAATTCAGTGCCTATAGTCGGATTAGCCTACTATGCTTTTGTATCTATATATTTTTTTTACTTTTAATTTAGACATTTTAGAATCAATTCAATGACTAAAATTTTGTCAACACATTAAAAAAATTGACTCAAACAACTGAATTTGAACCATTAGATTAAATTTAAAATGTATAATAAAATCTCAACCGTCAACATCACAAAAGAATATAAATACAAAAAGACCATAATCCATCTCCAATAGTCCTATCTATGCAAGCGCTCCTCTTAGTTAAACTCTTATACATGAAAGTCCTAAAAGGTGAGAGCAATGTTTAGCATAGTGGAAAAGCAATTACCTTTAAAATGGTCGAATGAGGGATACATCTTATAATTAGTCACTCTAGCTCGTACTTATAAAAAAAAATTATAGGTTTGGATCTCATGAGCAAAAACTATTAAAAAATTTATGGATTCTTTTCTAGTATATTTATTAAACTTCTTTTTTTTTTTTGTTAAATCCTATGATGTCCATGTGATTTGGTCTAATCTATTTTCCGGTCCTTGTGTTTTTAAAAAAACTCCTCTCCTCTCCCCTCCCCTTTCTAAGGTTCCCCGAAATTATGAACAGTTTGTCCAACATCATGGAAAATGCGAAAAGACTATGTTGCCCATGCTAGGTTGTAGAGGTGTAAAAATAGAACTGAAACCTAACAAAACTGAACCAGAACTGGCCGACCAAAACCGGAGGGTTACAGTTTAAATTATGGTTCCACCCCTCTGAAAACCATCGAATCGTCGATTTTGAACTGTCTGCCGGCAATTCAACCCTTAAAAACCAATAATTTTAACCAAAATCAACTGTTAACCTTTTAAATAAATGGTTTTAACCCTCTTAAACTATTATTTTCAACCAAAACCAAAGGTTCAATCTTTCTAATTAAAAAAAATCGATTTGAACAGGATCAAACCGGAACCAAAATTGCTGATCAAACCAACCAAACTGGTCAAAACCAAAATTGGACCGAATAGCCAGAATCGTCTATGGGTGGTTTGGTTCTGGTTCTCCCATTCTAGGAACCGGAACCGGCTGTTCGCGAACCGACAACACCTCTACCAGGTTGGACCCAAAACAATCCAACACTCTGAAATATTTTCTCAAAAATTGATTTCCAGTTTTACTCATAACAAAACCAGTGCATTTTGCTGTAAAAAAAACCACTGCATTTCTTCTCCACCTAGACTCGCCACATCCTCCATCACCCCCTTCACTACCTAACACCACCAAAACCATCACTATCTTCTCTACCCAAACTTGCACCTCCTTTGTCACCGTCTCCAACACAAAATCGACCACCCAATCTCCAAAACCAACACAAAACAAACCCTCATATCCACCCCTTTCGAACCTAAAACTGCCACCAAAGCCGAAACCTCCATCCACTACCCCTACCCAAAACTGTCACCCTCCTCACCACAAAGACTCAAAACTCTCCACCTCTCAAACCCATCATCACCTTCGTCAATGTTTCCACCACCATAATCGACCACCCAACCCCTAAACTGACACCAACCACCTCCAAAGAGCATTTTAAAACCATCACACAATCAATGAACATTCCTCGTAAATTCAATCATAGTTTTATTAACAATAGCCACCACCAAAATCAATCATCAACAAGAGCAACTAAAATTTTAAAATAAATCAGATGAAAAAAACAAATTGGAGCTAATAAAATGAAACTAAATTAAATCAAATGAAACCTAGAATAGACAAAAATAACTTTGGGAGCTAATCAAACCCAGATCTGTAGCACCATGGGTTTTAAGTTGGGTTTTTGAGAACGAAGACGCCAAAGAGAGAGAGAGAGAGAGAGAGCAGGGAAGAAGATGAGAGAGAGGCGGCGAAGATGAGAAGAGGTGGATTTTGTCAACAACTAGAGAGAAGAGGGAAGGGAGAGGTTGATCTGAGTTTGCTTTGGGTGAGTAAGTGATGTGTGAAAGTGAGGAGTGGAGGAGTCAGGTGGCAGTCTATTGTGGGGAGGCGACAATGGGTTTTGACGACGGTGGAGTGGCGAGGGTTTTAAACGAGAGAAAGAGATCGCGATCTCAGTTGAAATACGGTGCAATGTAGATGGAGGTGGTAGTGGTAGTGGTGGCATCGGGAGGAGACAGCGAGGAGTGAAAACAGAGAAAAAGAGATGAGTTAGAGATAGAGAGAGAGTTATCGAAGAAGAAGAAAAGGAAGAAGAAGGAATAGTGGGTTCGATTGGGGTTTTTTTTGTTGTTTAGATGGGTTTGGTTTGGTTTTTAATAGGGGTGGGTTGGATTAGTTTGGGTTTTCAAGGGTAATTATGTCATTAAAATTTATTTTATTTCAAATTTTACGCCACATCAGCAACACTTAAGGCCACATTAGCAAAACTAACAAAATTATTTGTTGGAGAATTTTTCCAGAGATACCTTAGTTAAGTTTGGAGAGCGGAAGTGAGTTGAAGTGAGAGGGAAAACAACATCAAGAATTTGAATGGTTCGGTCAACCATGCATACGTCTACTACCTAAGTCTCACTTAGGATTTCCACTATCTCGAAGATTTATTCCAGCTCAATCAAACAAAGCCTTACACCAAGGTTGATTGCGGCTCGCACCTCTAAAGCCAATAAGGTTAATTGCGGCTCGCACCTCTAAAGCCAACAAGGTTGATTGCGGCTCACACCTCTAAAGCATAGATAAGGTTGATTCCGACTCATATCTTTAAAGCCTTACAATGTTGTTTTCTCTAGACTTACAACAAACTTTTCTCACTCTCAAATAGTATACAAAATGTTTGCAAAAAAAATGAAAGCTCTATGCTAGGAGTACATGTGTTTGATTGATGCTCTTGATCTTCTCTCTAACTTGATTTTGATGCTTTGGAGTGAGGGAAATGATGAAAATGATTGGGACTTGAATCCATATGATCATCCACGTTTTTATGCTATTCTTTGATGTATTTATAGTCATTCCATTCAATATGACCGTTGGTCGTAAGAATATGACCGTTGGAATGCATTTCTATCCGTTGCAACTTCCTGGGTTGATGATTTACTCGAGTGACACCTTTCGATTATTCGACTGATATGATGCATTGATCACTCAAGTGACACTTCTTGTTACTCGAGTGAGACGGCACATGGATTACTCGAGTAACACTTTTCTTGTTACTCGAGTGAGTAGCTTCAGCTCGTATTCCATTCCTCTGTTCTTCGTGCATTACTTGAGTGATGACTTGACTTACTCGAGTGAAATAAACTGGGCACAAATGTTACTCGGGTGAATATGCATCTTACTCTAGTGAGGATTTGACAATATCATTTTGTTCATCATCAAAACATAAAAGGATCCTAATATTAATTACCCTTGATCCAACATTATTAATGTTGGAAACACGGTTCATAATTTCGGGGAACCTCGAGGAGGGAAGATGAACTTTTTGAAAACTCAGGGACCGGAGAGCATATTAAACCAAACGACAAGGACGTCATAGAATTGGACTTTTTTTTCCAATACAACTTTCGAACGAAATTCTCGATCCCTGATATTTTTCTTTTTTAACTAGATATCCATGATGGTTAATCATTCATTTTACTTTTGAAATGGTCCCTACGATGTATGTCTCCAAAGAAATTTTAAAATGATTGACCTAAGTTCAGCACAAAGGCCTTCAGGAAAGGGCACGGTTTGCGGCAAAATCGTGACTAGTTTAGTTTACTCACGAATTCGACACTAATGGCTTGTAACTTTAGAGTAACATATTTTATATTTTGTATAATTATTGTAATAATTGATAATAAAAAAATAAAAATAAAATACGTCTTTTAACAACATGCTAAATACAATAAGTGTCAAATAAGCCCTAAATATTGTAAATTTTATGATAAATCCTTAAACATTAAACTGAACCCCTGAACTCTAGTAAAGACGAATTTGTAGCTTAATATCCTAAATTCTTGTTTATATATGAGTGCTTGATGAGTAATCTTGAAACGGAAATTCTAGATAATTTTTTCTGCACAAAAAAATGTATATTTGTGCCAAAACTGCACAATAAAATGTATATTTGAGCCAAGCCAAAAGGCGTTATTGGAAGAGAAAGGAAAAGGAAAAAGGAAAAAGGAAAAAAAAATCTTTTACGTCATGTCGCTTGCGATAAGTTCAGTCTTCCATACGCTGTCTTACCTCGTGGATCAGATTCATAACCAAGCAGCGTAGGTGGGATACAGCGGTGAACTTCACCGACCCAGATAGAAAGATCACCGAAAAAATGAACCTCTTGACATTGAAGCAACAGTCAAAGTAAAGATCGAAAGCAAATAACATTACTGAATCTAATTATTCATTGCTTCTTTGTCATATTTTATGTTTTGCATTGTTGGGTCCAATCCAAAGCAGGTATAATTCTTTGCTTAACGAAGCTACTTGACTTCTTTCTTTCTTTTTCTCACTTCTTTAAGAATCTTTTCTTATGTTCTTTAGTGGGTTTCACGTGCTTATCCTTCTGGGTTTTTGTTTCTGCTTCTTTTTTTTTTTAAATTCCCATATCATCGGTGAGCTTTTGTGTCTTCTTCTCCTTGCTTGTCTGTTGGCTATTCCTTAGGTTGGAAAGTTTTAAAGTCTTTATGCATTTTGGATTTTGTTTCAAGGGTTTTAATCTGAAATGGAATTTGCTTATTGTGACGAATTGATGAATTATGGGTACACATCGGTTGGCTATTATATGGATTCATATGATTAAGAACGCATGAATTTCATGGCTGGTTGAAAATTGAAATTGTATGTTTAGGATTTTCAAGTTTATTAATTGAGTTTTCGGTAGTTGCATTGCATTAGTGAATCAATGACTATCTCAAGTTGGGTAATGTTAATTTTGGATCATAATATGTTGAGATGTTTTCAGTTGTGATTTAGATGAAGGCAGAGGAATGTAGAAAGTAGAAGATATTTTTAAGATATGAATCGTTAGCTTTTGAGCAGAGTTGAGAGCTCTTACTAACGGAGGACAATGTAGAATAGTTGTTCATCACAATGTGTTCGACTCTAATAGAGTAGACTAGTGCGACTTTCAAGATAGAAGAAAGAATTAATACACAACCCGAATTCTAAGTATTGAAGCATGGGTGTGGCCAGCAATTGATTCCTCGAGTTTGCTACTCAGACATTTGCTTTGATATCTTCTTTGTGATTTTAATGAATGCTTTATTATCTATAGATGCGATATCTTTTCTACAATGTCATCTAAAGGTTAATTCAGGTTGGTAAGTGTTTGTAGTGCAGTAAGTTTCATTAGTTCTACCTCTAGGAATCTCCAGTTATTAGAGTAGACATGAAAATTAATTATCAAAAAAATACATTGTCATGCTTCAAATCTACTGTAAAAGAGCTTAGTGAACTGTGTTGAGTTTCTTTCCTTGTTGAGATTCATGTAATTTGACTTAATTGAAAGTTAGATTTCAAGGTAATGTGTGTAAGTGCCACATGCCATTGAGTCAATATGTTGTGATGTGTATACTGTAAAGTAATATATCTATAGCTTTGAGAACACGATTGCACCAGTTCTAGGAGAGGAAATGGCAAAGCCATTTTTTTCTTCACTTCATGAAGGAGTATGAACTATAATTTTCGTTTTGTATATATAAAAATGATAACAAAATACATAAATTAACTGGAGCTATGGAAAGAAAGAATTTTCCTTTGCATGAAAATCTGTTGACTTTTGTTACTTTAATTGGCTGATGTGTGGTGCCTAGTTCCTTATATAATTCTATCTCCGAGAGTGCTTGTATTAATTACAGTGTAGTAATTTGTCTGCGACTTCTTGGTACTTAAAAATCATTTTTATTGTCCTTGTGTCCCAGGCTATGCCAAAATGACAGTTTACTCTCCTATTAGCACTTGTGCAAAGAATGTTGTCCACCTTAGTGGGCATGTTCAACATGTAGGCAATACTATATTCAATGTAGTGTCTGGAGGACAATTTGCTTCATGCCGGTTCTCTTTGCGCCCTGGGCATTCTGGGACAAGTTATACTCGCTTATCTATCTCAAAGGCATCATCTTCACCATCTGTTATTAGCTTCAATGCATTACGGAATAGCTGTTTGGGATCTGGTTTCTCAAAGCAAAGGGGTAATTTTAAGTCATTAACTTTTAAAGGTTTAGTTAGCGGTAGATGTCGTGTGAAAAGGCATGTAAATATTTCAATGAATTGCCAAAATGTGCGCATGAGGCTTTCTGCATCAAAACATGGATTGATATCTAAGATCAAGGGTAATGTGGGATCTATATCTTGGTCACAAGGATGTACTTCCACTGGCTTAATTTTTGGTCTCATGGTGTGTAATTCAAGTTCTGAGCCAACACATGCTGAAGCTTCTATGGAGAAGAAGGATGAGGAAGATGATTGTGATATGCCATATGTTAAATTCTTTCATGGGAAGAAAGTTTACACTGACTATTCAATTACAGGTGGGCTTGATAATTTTGTCTGTATCTTTTTGCATTCATTGTTAGATCAATTGCAGGAGTTGCTTTTGAAAAAACAATCACGTCTTCTGAAATAGGAATACCAGGAGATGGAAGATGTTTGTTTCGCTCTGTTGCTCATGGGGCTTGTTTACGTGTTGGGAAACCAGCTCCAAGTGAAAGCCTTCAGAGAGAATTAGCTGATGATTTGCGTGCCAGAGTATATTTCTTACTTCTCATCATCATGCAAATTTCTTTTATGTGAAAAGCATGATTTCTCTATGCTCTTCTTTCGTACATCATATCATTCAATTTTTTCTCATGTATTTTTCTTTGGACTTAATATTGCTTTCTTATAAGCACATGTGATTAATCAAAGTTAGCTGCCTGCGAGAAACCAAATAATATTTAATGATTTCTATACAGGCTCTATATTTTGCTTTCATTTTGCTTAAAAACAACTGGTTTACAATCTATTAAATTTGTCAGGTTGCTGATGAATTTATCAAGAGGAGGCAAGAGACAGAGTGGTGAGGAAAATTCAACTGTAGTATGCAGTATTGACAGATTATTCTCAGTTTATGT
>CAODLS011733733.1:0-10593 GCA_948243855.1 Flueggea neowawraea | reverse complement strand
AAAAAAAAAGGCTATTGTCATCGAATTATTAGGAAATTAAGAAAACTAAACCATCCACCATGAGGACGGCTCAATGTTTTGCCTAGTTTCACTACAATCTGAATCTTCGAAAGGGATGCAACAAGTTTGCACCAGATCATTGCAGGATGGGCTACAGTCCTTTTACCTCTATCTCGTTTATCTCTTTTTAATGGTGGCGATACAACCACATATTCATAAGTTAAACCAATGGCTTAAAAATTGTCAGCCTATTGAAAAAGTCAAAGCCACTTATATAAGCCATTCTTCTTTGTAATGAGCCAAGTCATTTTCCTAAAAGAAACCCACTTTTCTCCCGGAATCTAACAGTCACCAAGCCATTTTAATTTCTTAAAGGAAACCGCCGTCTCATCCTCCAATCTAACAGACATCCATCGATCTTTGCCATTGATCAGTGCAAATCAAAAGCAAAACTATAATAGAACCCTGAATGGAAATGACACCGCACAAATGACCAAAATAAATGAACAAAAGTGAAATGTTGTTAAGATTATAGATATTAACAAATTTAGGAAAACAAACAAAAAAATCTGAAGAAACATAAATGTATAGATTAAAAAACACAATGCACATGGAGACTCTTGTGAAAAACGAAACTGCAAAATACCTTTTGAATTGAATCAAAACCTCACTGTTTACTATTTTGATTTAAACCAAATGCACCATCTGTTATGTGCTCATTTTTTTCTTCAAAAACAAAAGCACATAGAAGTTGTACCTTAAAAAATAAAAACACATGCACAAAGAAGAGAGAGAACAACAATGCCAGAGAGAAAAGGAGCGAAAGAGAGTTTTTAAAAAAAAAACTTTGTGAAAACATGTAAACGGCGTCATCCCCGGTTAGTAAACAAGGCCCATCCATTGAGGTTGAAATATGTTAGAGGGAGCTCTAAATATCCTTACGAATCGCTGGTACAGGGCTGCCATAAACTGTCGTAAAGAAACAAGAAAAATTATTCAAAGAAACTTTCATATGAACAAACTGGCGACCTGTAAACTCCTTTGAAATTGAAAGGTAAGGATTGGAACATAATCCAAATACCCCCTGAAAATCCTTACGCTTCTTCTCGAATGTTATTGGTAAAACCAAGCCTGCAAATAATAGAGCCCGCCTTATGCCCGCTACACCATGGCTCAACTAACACAATAATCTGAGGACGATATACCGACACTAAAGTCTTACAATCTGTTCCAAATTTTTGATAAATCAAGTTAACTATATGCTAGAATAAGAATATGAGATATGACGTTCAAATTTGTAGTTTTTGTTCCATGATTTTAGGCTTAAGTTGTTACAATTTCCTCTATAAATACTTCCAGCAATAAATGAATAAATATAGCATTCACACCATGTTTGTACATACGTTTAAGCTCACATTCTTCACTCCTACCACAAAAATAACCATCAAAGTGGTATCAGAGCATTATTGATCTTAAATGACTTCGAGAGTATAAGCTACACAACATCAACGATGAAGAAAAAAAAGAAAAAAAATACATTCTAGTGTTCTTCACGTGTGAAGACATATAACAACACAACTTATGCTCACAACCTACAATACAAATACAACTAAAACCAAAACCCACAACTATAAGTCGACATCAACAACAAATACAACCACAACAATGATGACAACAACAACATATGCCAAAAGTGTCGACGATAACAATACACAAGCACAACAATGATGAAGACAACAACAACAAATGCTAAGAGCCATGACAACAACATCACTAAGAAGACTAGATGATATAATTCTAAGAAGCAAACAAAAAAATAAAGCAACAATCAAGGAGGAGCTATTTTGAGAAATGAGAGTTGCAGCAAAACATCAAGGAGAGGTTGAAATATGCTATTTTTGCTGCTGAAAGTCAAAATTAGAAGAATTCAAAATTTGATAAATCAAGTTGAACATGTGCTAGAATAAGAATAGGAGATATGACGTTCAAATCTATAGTTTTTGTTCCATTATTTTAGGCTTAAGTTTTTACAATTTCCTATGTAAATACTTCCATCAATGAATGAATAAATATAACATTCACACTATGTTTGTACATATTTTTAAGCTCACATTCTTCGCTCCTACCAAAAAAATAACCAACAAAGGGAGACTTCAGTGAGAAAGTTGCTTGCCAGCAGCAACAGCACATCACATAGTTTAGAGACCACTTCCATACCTATAAAGGCAGCTGTAGACTCAATTTTATCATAATCCATATTCGAAGAACCAACATAGAATCCTCTAACCCCTTTGAATATGAGGCCTTAATTGAAGGAAGGCAAGAGGTGTTGGATGCCGATGGGACATTTATGTTTGTGGGGAATGTGAGACACATGGAGAAGGAGCATGAACTTGAGTGGAAATATGAGATTTGTTATCCTCCAGTAAACCATCTAATTGCGAAACTTTATACATCACCGTAGACTTGGACTTCACTAAAGAATCTTTATGGGAGGTGAGGAGGGTTCCGGCAGGAATTGGATTCGAGCTTTAGGCTAGACTTATAGCGGCCATGGGAAAAGTAGCCTTTTGAGGTGTCTTGACTGAAACATCAGTAGCTTTAGGGACATTGGGAAAGTCATTTTCCTTACATGATGCTTTTTTGATCTTTTTTGGAGAGACCGACCTAAATCATTATTTTTTTATTGTGGACAGTCGAAATAGGGGCAATGGCCTTAGGGACGGTTGCTGAAGTGTTGTTGCTCGAAGGAGCTTGGGGAATGACTGGAGTTAAAGACTCCTCAACATCATCCAAGGCTGCAAATCTTGACCTACTCTCTCTTTGGTTTGCGAGAGTATTTTTTCTTTTACCATAAGAGTTTGGTTGAGACTTTGTATTCTGAGCAGGAGATGTGGAATTATGTCCCAGTTGCTTTCATCTTCCAAGTTTGTGAGCTAACATCTAATTCCCGTAATCAGTAAATAGTTCCAGGTGTGATTCTTCTAAATTCATTTTCGGTGGATGGTTAGGTTGAACTGAAGTTGGTACATTGATATCCATATCTATTACAACAAAGGCATTGGGGCAACTTTCCATCTTATGACCATACCTACCACAATGGAAGCAAACAATGTGTAATCCCTCATATTCGAATTTACAAATTCTACGTTGAAATCAGAACTTAAAAACTAAAAGCTTCTCCAAATCCACTTTTATACTTAATCTAGCAAACTGACCTCCAAAGTGGTTTCATCCACACGCAAAGTCTTGTCGAGCTTGTTACCAACTTTAGCTAAAGTAGTTTTGTTGAAGAATTGAACTGGGAGACGAGTAATACATACCCACACTGCCATTTGCTTGAGAGAGGTTGTCTCAGGGTCAAACCCGGGATACCAATGCTGCACAGCTAGGTAGTGGTATGAAATGAGCCAAGAACCACCATAAAGAGCATTATTATAATCTGCCTCCGTAGGTAATCGGACAATGTAGAAATCATTCCCCACATCAGGAATGATCATAATCCATTTAATCCGCCATATATCGGTAATTTTTTTAAGAATGACAGAGAACCCTAGGTTTTTACCCACAACTTTCACCATCAAAGCCTTACGCTAGGGTTCACATGTAGTGGCATACTCCTCTTTGGACAAAATGATTACTGGACAAGTTGGTTCATCATCATCTAGCCCATCTAACAAGTCATCTTCTTCACAAAATCTTCAACAATTGGTTCAGAGGTGGATGGTAAATTTCCCAATAGAGTATCTCTAAAGGAGGGCTTTCGGTGCTTTTCATCAGAGGGCTCTTTATGTCACAACCAAATTTGGAGAGCTTGGACCCGAGTCAAGGCGTGCTTTCTTCTAACCATGAAGAGGAGAGAGGAATGACCAATGGGGTGGGATTGAAATTGGACTGGGTGACCACTATAAGAGATGGGTAGCATTGGATGGAGTCCTAATTGAGGGTGGAAAGTGGCCAAAGGGATGAGAGAGACCACCCAAAGGTGGGTCGGCCATAGTCGAAAATCGTAAGGCGGAGGGGCGGGATAGAACAACACGATTCTCAAAAGAGAGGATTTTTTTAAATTTAGTCCATAGTTTATTTTCCTCTAAAACTAATGAAAGACAACTCGTTTTGAGATCTTTATTAATAATAACTCAAGCGACAACCGTTTTTGAGATCCTCATCTTTTAAAATATACAACTTCACCTTCCACACTTTTTTTTTTAAAAAAAAACTCATCCTAGTTTAATCACAAACTAAATCTTAAGTTCTTGAAACACCATCTAAAATAGACGTAGTTTTTTTTTGTGTGTAAATTACTAATAAAATAATTTGATCAAATACGAATAACAATGCGGATTTTTCTCTCACATAAGGCTTTCACAATGTATTTATTCATTTAGGGTTAACTATACAAATACACAACAAAAAAAACAACTTTCACAAATATCACAAAATGTTAAAAACATTTCAAAAATAGCAACACGGAATAAAATACTCACAAATAGCACATTTTGACAACGCATTGACCATACTCTTTTGACCAGTGAAAACGAGTACAATTTGAGAACAACATAAGTAAAAATTAGTATAACAACAAAATGAGAACAAATACCAATAAAAATGAGTACAAGTAAAAAAGTCTTAAAAAAATCTTAATAATTTATTTATTACTCGGTAAAATTATGAGTACAAAACGAGTACATCACAAAAAATGCTTACATAATGAATATGAGTTATTTAAGACTTATTGATTACACTATGCTTACATAAAAAATGAGTATAAAAATTAGAACAAAACGAGTATAAAAGATGAACAAAATGAGAACAACCCAAAATATCAGGGACTGGAAGCTTTATATTTTCTTTATCATTTGGTAAAATTACGAGTACAAAAAACGAGTAGACAACGCTTTCATCTCCACTTGAATATTATGATTCAGGTATCTCTATTGGTTGTGTTGTGGCTCAAATTGGTACAAAAAATGAGTATAACACGAGTGCAACACAAGTACAACCCAAAAATAAAGGGATGTTAAATCATTTAAAAAAACTATATCCTTTATGGCAGAGGTAGCTAAGGTTTTGAAACCCTAGTCGCCACCCTTCCAGCACCGAATCAAGAAGCAAATGATGCACACAAATAGAGAGAAGAAGCGGACAAGGTGTTAGATGAGGCGGAAGAAGAAAAGAAAAAGAGGAGAAACGGACGAGGCGGTGGACAGAAGAAGAGGAGGTTGTAATACCCCGTCCATTTTTGATCTAGATTCTGTAGCGTTTCAGTCAGTACCGATTTGTTCCGTTCAATTTTGATCATGTCATTTGAGTTGAGGATGTTGAAGATGTGAATATGTCAAAAAATTTGGTGTTTAGTTGATCTCGGTTTGATCTTGAATGATCTGAGGTGTTGATTAGATGTTGGAAGTGTTGGATAATTCAATGTTGTTGAGTGTATCTGGTTACTCGAGTAAGTCTGGAGTTACTCGAATGAACGTGGGTGAATTTGTTGTTTTGAACCCCTTTGGATGATAGTTACTCGAGTAAAATTTCATGTTACTTGAGTAATTGAAGGTTGGATCACTCGAGTAAAGGTTGTTCTTACTCAAGTAAGTTCATGCTTCAGTGTTGGTCTGAAAGTGAGACTTACTTGAGTAACTATTAGAGTTACTTGAGTGAGCAGGGCCAAAATTCTTCCTGGAGTAAGACTTACTCGAGTAAATTTTTGAGTTACTCGAGTAAGTGCTGAGAAAGGGTTGTTTTTGGTTGAAACGCACCGTTTTGGAGGGAAGGGTCTATATATACCCCATACCTTACCCCTTTCGGCTCTCACTCATCTTTCTCACTTTAATCCGCTCCAAATCCATCCAATTCACTTTCCCATTATTCCTCAACCATTCCACAATATCTCTGGAGGTAATATTTCATCTCTAATCTCTTCATTTCATCCATTTCATGCTTCAAATTCGGATTTTTGGTTTTAGGCCGAATTTGAAATGGGTTTCGGATTTTGAGTGATTCTGTTGAAATGACTGTTGTAGGTTGCTAGATTATGATTGTTTGAGGTTGGATGAACATGAATATATCTTGGAATCATAAGATTTGATGTTGTTTTGAATGGACTATGGTTAGATTCGGATTTTGTTAATTTCTGAGAGATTTTGAGTTGTTTTTGATAAACCAACTATGGATTTGAGTTCAGGAGATTGATTAGAGTAAATGTGTATAATTGGAATCGATTTTCATCTATTGAATCAAAAGTTGGACTATTTGGGTAATTTGTCAATTGAGGACCAAACATGATATTTGGTATTTTAGGGATCCAAATATAATTTGGAGTATATTTTAGAGTAATTTGAATATTCTGAAATATTGACTATTTGGATATTTGAGGACACTATAAGGACTGATTTGTAAATTTCTAAGTCTCGGAGACTAGACTGTAATTTTATATTGCTCGAGGACCAAACTGTAATTTTACGTAGATTTTGAATTTTGGGTTTAGAGTGATGGATTATCATTCGGATTGGATTTTTGTTGATTTTAAGAGTTCGAATTTGCATTTGCATATCGTGCATTTAGTATTGCCACAGTACTGCATTTCGATCTGTTTCTAATATACATCTGTTTGATATATATATTTGTCCAGCTTCATATCCTGGTCAGCAAGACCAGTCAGCCACCAGTGGTATGTGTTTGGGCCATTCAGCTTAGATTTTCAGGTGAGTGAAATGACAACTTCAGACACCTAGATTGTGTCTTCTAAGTTATATGTTTTGTTGTGCTACGACTATAGCATGTAATCCGAAATAACTTAAGGATCGAAAATTCTAAAATTTGGTATATGTGAGGACTTGTTTGATTGAATTTATTTTCTAAAATTTTGAAAACATTTCGGTAAATGATGAAATTTTTTTTGGAAAGTTATTTGAACTATGGAGTATTGATAATACTTTGTTTTTAGAATTTTGATGGTTTAAAATGAATATCGTATTTTGATATTTATTATGGTTTTGTAAAAAACCACTATGTTTCGATTTTGAGATTTCGTTTGAAATAAACGTTTTGCTGATGAGTATTTGATTTGTAAGAAGGAAAAATCTTTTGTTTTTTTCCAAAATGAAGATTCTGCGGAATCTACACTTTTATGAAATAAATGTTATTTATTTTATTTGCTATTGATTTGTGAAATATGCTATTGCATGATTTGACGGCGGTGTTACCACTAATATGAATTTGTATTTGCGAATAAATTTTGGAAAAATTATGATTTAATTATGATGACTTGGGACAACTCAGTTACAGGGTAAATCGTGACCTTTGGTACCAATGAATTGAGAACTCCCAACTACTAGGAATGTTGGTAGCCATGTGCCTCGACCCGACATATGATTTGATATTGATTAGTGGCGGAGTCCACGTATTTTGACCAGTGGTGGAGACCACATATGATCTCGTGGCAAAGTCCACGTTTGACTTTGATAGTAGTCCCATGTTAGATTGATTTTGATACGATATGAAAACAAATATTTTTATATTTGTGTTATGAGATTTGAAACTTAGTATTTCGACATTGCATTATACGATTTGAAAATAAATATGTTGATGATTTGAGTTATTTAATTTGTAACCAATCACTTTGTAAATTGTGGCTTATGATTTATGAATAAATATTTGAAGGTTTGAGTTTTAAGTTTTGCAATATTTTGCATTACTTCTCATTTGTTGTTTTCCTTGGTTGTGAACTATTTCGAAATGAATTTCGAAACTACTATTATATATTTGGTGTGCATAGGTATATATACACTTATATCTTCATATGATATTTTCAAACTGTTTTAAAACGATTTTTGTGAGGCTCGGTGCCGCTCAGGAGTGTCATTTCCTCACTAGGGTTCTTACCCCTTTCTTTTTTGTCTATTTTTTTTACTCTTACTTGCAAGTGATTTTGGTTGATTGCGGTTCTTCGACATTCAACACCTAGTGAGGCATTTTGCAGTTGCAGCTAATGCCTCTTTGTTCGAGTTCAGTTATTTAATTTGTTTGTAGCTCCACACCGGATTACTTGTGGGTATACGTATTGTATATTTATTTGATATTTAAAAATAATTTATTATTTATCGAATATTTCATTATTATGAAAACTTACGTTTTAAACAAGTATGAATTTCTACTTATTAAACTTTACAAATGGTTTTAATATGGTTAGAAATAAATTCCTTAAGTTATATTCTTTAAGGCTAGTGCGAAATGGGTCGGGCTTCCACAGACGATTCGCCTCGTACGCCAGTCATGGGCCAGTAATAGATCGTGACAGAGGCAGCGTGCAGGGTTGAGGAAGAAGAGAGTGGGTAGAAAGAGAAAACGCGATGGAGAGAGAGAGACAACGTGACATAAAGTGAGGAGAGAGAAATTAACAATTAGAAGGTTAGATATTGTGTCATTTGTGAAATTTTAATAATAATGTTCCAAAATAGAATATACAATCTCCTTGGGTTACATTGGTGAAATGATAATGACAAAAAATGATATAGGGTGTAATTTCCTTATTTAAGTAGTCATCAAATATGCTCTTAATTAATAGCCTAGTAATAAAGATTTCATGTAATTCATGAGTTATTGTTGAATATGTTTGGGTGATGTGCAAAAATAGGCAAGAAAACAAAAATCATTTCACAAATACAACAACATTTGAAAAACATACAAAAAATGAAAAACGAAATAAAATATTAAAAAATACAACAGTTTGACTGTGTGTTGATCACGATTTGATCAAACCATTTAAGCCAATGAGAAAAAGTACAATCCAAGTACAGAGTAGAACTGGAGTACATGTCGAGTACAACCAGAGTACAGACTAGTGTTATGAAGGCTCTCTTGACCATCAAAGACTAAGTACATGTGGAATACAACCTTAGTACATATAGTGTTAATGAAGACTCTTTGACTAGAATAACCGAGTACATGTGGAAAATAACACGAGTACAATTAGTATAATAACAAAATTGAAACTCTTTTTACTAGTATAACTGAGTACATGTGGAGTACATATGAGTACAAACAACAAAAAAGAACAAAAATACACATTAAAACACCAACAAAATATAGTACAAAACCAAAACCTTTGTTATTAGAGTACAAATGAGTACATGTGAAGTACAAAGTCAAAAAAATGAGAATAAATCACAAATACTAGATCAAAATGAGTACATTAAGAGTACAAATGGAGTACATATTGAAAAAACTGAGAATAAATGAGGATCGATTCTATAATTGCCAAGGATAGAGTACATTTAGAGTACAACTACCATTTAGTTTAAAGTAAATTTAGAGTACATTTAGTTTCTAGATATTATTTTGTAATTTTACATATTAGAAGGATTTAAATGTAATTAAATGAGGGATTGATTCTCTAATTATCAAGTATTTTAGGGAATTGCAAAATTTTAAAATAGGTTCCCTCCTCAATGGCTGCAACTAGGGTTTATAAACCCTAGTCGTCGCTCCTCCATCTCACATCCTCTCTCTCGTCCGATGCAACAGTTTGTGATTTATGTGTTCTCTCTCCCGTCCGCGTTCTCTTACGATCTCCACATTTCTCTTGCATTCTCTCTCTCGTCCATTGTAGTGTTCTCTACGCCGGTTTGCGATCTTTGTCGCCCAGTTCTCTCTCTCGTGTCGCCACCATTGCTTTCCCACACAGATCTCAGGGATGGTCTCTCCTCTTGTGTCTCTCTCCTACGAAGATGAAAACCAAAAATGCGGTGTGGAGGAAAGGATGGTATTTGACATAAAGAGAGAGAGAGGGGGGAGAGAGAGAGAAAGAGACGAGGAGAAGGACACTGTCACGAACCATAGCTAGCCTGTGACTGGCGTACGAAGTGAATCATCTGTGGGAACCCGATCCATCTCGCACAAGCCTCAGAGATCAGAACAAATACCCAACCATTCAGATTATAAAACATTTGTTAAAATATTTAATAATAGAAAACATAGTAAATCAAATCTCTATATAAATAAATATATCAAAAGTATAAGTGCGGAAAAATAGCGGAAGTCTCAAAACAAAAGCCAAAGTGGCAACCTGGTAACCCAACTACATCCCGATACGGAGCTTTACAAAACAAAAAGATGAGCCAAAACAAAAGGGCATCACTAACCAAAAGATGCCTCACTGGATTTGGGATGCTGATAGTTGTCGAAAGCCAAAATCTGTGAACATGCTCAATAGGAATCACATAAACAGAGAAACAAAAGGGGAGTCAGGGCCTAGTGAGGAATAACACTCCAGATCGTCTCATACGTGCCTCACAAAGACTGTATTGAAAAAAATTTAAAACTACACATGCAGATATAGTTTAACATACATATATATATACACGCTGTACATATGTAATAGTTTTTCAGAAAATCCTTTTGTAAAAGGGTTTCGCATACAAAGCAATCATAAAACTCAAAGGCGTATAAGACAATTTTCATTTCCAGAGTCAAAATACATACACAAATATATGGGACCAAAGTAGAAGGCGTGCACGTGACACTAATAACAAAGTATGTGGGCTCTGCCACAATCCATATCAAATCATGTGCCAGATCAGGACACATGCTATC
>CAODLS011733656.1:0-11647 GCA_948243855.1 Flueggea neowawraea | reverse complement strand
CTGTCATTCGTGGACGTCCATCAGCTAAAAGAGCAATTCACATATGTGGTCGGCCTCGTTGGGTGTTTGTGATGATTTTCTCTGCTGGTAATCAAGTACCTTGATGAAATATGTTTTCTAAACTAATGTAAATGGAACTACTGTGATTATGACATTTTCTTTCTTATTTCTGTAGTGAGTTTCTTGCTTTGGTATCTCTCTTGTGGTCTCTTAACTGTGCTTTGGGCACTAGCAATTGGACTTCTTGGTTAGTTGCCTTCTTCCTTTCTTTTTCTGGTTAATGCATGTTTATGATTTCATGTGCAATGTGCTAACTGTCTTTCTCTTTCTCTGTCAGCCACCCTCCTGCATGCAAGTTTTAGAACGCCAAACTTGAAGGCACGCCTGAACACTTTCAGGGAGGAATTTCGTGCTGTCTGGCGCAATTACAGTGAGCTGTAGTTTTGTTGTATCTTGTTCTGCATGTACGTACACTCTTGCCGTTATGCTTGGACCTATGATTATAACTTGTTTTCTTTTAATAATATATGCATGGTCAAAACCTGCCTCATTGAATATTTAAACATTGCCACTTGTTTTGTTCTTTTTAAGAGCTACAGCTTGCTAGCTTAGCAATTGGAACATTCTGAATTTTTTGGCTTAGTTACAGTTCTAAAACAAAGTTTGTTGTACAGCTATTGATGGTGGTCTTTAGTGTTTCTCTTTTGACGTTGAGTTATTTTCGCTATTGACTTGGAACATGTTGAAATATTGGAAATTTTGATAAAATGTCTTGTCAACAAGAAATGCATCCGCATCGTAAGTTGGTTTGCGTTCTCTGTGACGTGTTGATCTTGAAGAAGTAGAAGTGTCAAACATATTGACTGCTCCTTAATATGTTCCTAGTAGCTAATTTTTGTGACACTATCCCTTAATGTCCAGTAGTTAAATGTTATGAAAAATTAAATGATGTCGATTTTCAACAGTGATCCCTTCTTTCAGCATCATGGATCACCGAGGAGATTTTACTCATCTGAAAATCCAATCATTCTTTGATCAAAATCACAGTCCAGTGTCCATTATGAGTCATGACCAAGTTGATAATATTGTGATTCACCCAAGTGTGCAGAGTGCAGTCTGCCGAAGCTAAGCAGTTACTATGTAGTTTTTAATAATGATTTTCCTGAATTATTCTAACCCTAGTTTTTGCTTTACTGCAGGGATTTTCTATTCATTGTGAAACTCAAACATCTCGTTCTTGAGTTGGGTTTATTGCCTTCCTTTTCTGTTTTTTTTTTTGGCTAAAAATAATTTGCTGTGACTGGATATCATAGCTAAAGGGTTTTCAACCATTGCAGATCATCAATAGTGTGTAAATTTCAGGACCTTATCTCTCTGTAAAGCAACTATTTCCATTTATGACTGATATTTGTAGGCGCAGTCAGAAAAAGAAACGCTAACAATGTGGCCCTTGTTGGTGGTTTACATCAAATGATTGTATCACTCCTAACAGAAGCATGGAAGTTCTTGTTACATGAGTATTATGATGGAAACAAGATACTTCTGGAAGAAATAGAAATCATTACTTGAGTATCTGCATTCTATATGGAAAGTAGTTGCTGTCTAAGGTTTTGGGTTGTATTCATGCTTTCATTCTCGGCTGCTGTCTTCGTTTTGGTTTTACTGTTCATCTTGTTTTAATCCCGTAAATGCTGCATACATCTCGTTGAAATTGTTGAAAGTGGGCTGACAGGGTGTTTTGTTCTTCAAGTCATCTAATCCCAAAATGTTGGCAAAGGGAGAATCGGGGTGGAAATGGTTTGTCCAAATTTGAGGGAGCCGACTCGGCCATGATTACCGCCCAGAATTTCCATCAAGATGGAGATGGGGTTTGAGTTACTGAAATTTTAGGATTAATATTGGTCATGACATGCTGTGAATCAAGTAGATGTGATTAGAAGCTCTTGAATATATGGCAAGTTGGCAAACCCGTTTGGTCGGTACTAGGATGGGTTGGCAAATCAGTTTAGCCCAAGCGAACCTGAATCGTAAGATTGAGGTCAAGTCAGAGTAGCCCGGTTTGGTTCGACTCGATTAATTGCGTCGATTAAAGCCGAATAATAACTCAACCCCGTCTACTGGTAGTTTGCAGTTGAGTATAGAAATGAAGGAATTTCCGAAAAGGAAGCAACTCTACAAAACACTCTTTTAAGATTCGGGGAACATTCATACATGGGTAGTTAAAATTTTTTTTACGATTTTGTGGAAGAATCTCTTTTTGTTTGGATCATTTTCTGATTCTCAGCCACCCTAGCATACCCCAGTTAATTATGTCCAACCACATGGACGTCCCAGGCATGAAATTGGATGTCTGCTTCGGCCCTCGCTGCCTCGCTATATTTACGGCGTCATGTACGGGACAACAAATATTCAATCCTTTTGGTTTATATAAGATCGCACAACAACTGAGGCTCGAATTCGCAAGACAATTTGCACACTGATCATCTCAATTAAGTGTCTTGTTTGGTTACAAATGCTACTTGACTTGGTTTTATCTGATTATCTTTCCTGCATGCGCAAGACTACAATTAACCTAAAATTATAATTTTATGGTTTATTTTCAAAATATATTACAAATAGTAGATTGTATAGTAAAAATTAAAAAAAATAATAATGTGTTTTTGAATTATAATTTGTTGAATTTGTTGTTTGAGCTCTAAAATTTGAATCTCTCTTCAAGTTCTCCTGTACAGTAAAATCAACTAAACAACCTTCTTGTGGTGCTAATATGTA
Organism: Flueggea neowawraea; assembly: GCA_948243855.1. Classification (NCBI taxonomy): domain Eukaryota; kingdom Viridiplantae; phylum Streptophyta; class Magnoliopsida; order Malpighiales; family Phyllanthaceae; genus Flueggea; species Flueggea neowawraea. The sequence goes on along the minus strand of CAODLS011733656.1, from coordinate 8,875 downwards.
TAGGTTAAATGGCAAGGACATGATCTTTAACCATCTCTTACACTGAGATTATAAAAAAATTGTCTTTCTCTGTACATTTTTACAATGCAAATTTAAATTGCGATTCTATTATCTATTTCTATAATCTATCACTCAATAATAACCGTCAATAAACACAAATAGATGGTACTACTGAAGAAGCCAGATGGTTTGCCGTGAACAAATCGTCTTCCCCTTGTCTTTCCTGTAAAGTTTCCACTTTGATGATTTATGGGAATTTTCTTTTCCTTGTAAAGTTTGTACTTTGAAGCTCTAGGTCCCATCGCTAAACGGAAATTGTAAATCTCCATTACGTGTTGCGTTGCATGGAAGAGTGGCTTCATGTAATGCTTTTCTTTCTTTTCTTTCGGTGAGTTGCTAATTGCTCCTTAATCTTAAATATGGCATTAAAGTAATGCACAAGTCATTACAACTATCAGAATTAAGATTTGGATATCATAATTCAATTCAAACTTATCATAGAACTAGGTATCTTCACTAAAATCAGATTAACTGAACATTTTTTAAAAGTATTAAAAAAATCTCCCTTACTATAAATAAAAAAATTGATGATTCGTGCTGTATGCCTAGATTTTAAAATATATACCAAAAGTGAGCAGGCTAAAATCAAATATGAGCTTTTTTCCACACTTTATATTTCATATGCAACTTTAATTAATTATTTGCTTAATCGGAATTTGAGGCCTGTCATGGTGGGTCATAACATTCATGGTGTCCATTGACACCAATACAATGCATCATTAGGTTTTCAGTTAAAAAAAAACATCATTAGGTTGGGATTTAACTTCTCTCCATTACAATCTTAAAATTCCAATCTAGCAGAGATTTACTATTTTTCACGACTCTTTTCATCAGTAACCAATAAGGGTTTTTCTTATAATAAGATTCTTAATTGGAATCTGGCCAGTTCTTGATTATAAAATTCCATTTGACCCATCTCAACAATTTTGTTGATATTCCACATGGTAACACTGATTGATTCCCTTCGATTACGTTCCTCAGTTGCTAACTTCAAATCCATGATGAAGCACCTGCTAGATTGAAAACTTTTGGCTGTTTTGTTCGAGCCTCTTTTCTTAAACAAACAAAAATTGAGTTGGTTACAGGATTTTTTATTTCAAAAATAAAAAAAAAAATTTGTACTAAGCTCAACTCCAACACTAAAGAATCATAAATTCGGTTCTTGGTAAGAACAAATAAAATGAATAATCAAAAAATAGAAAAAGGGTCAAACGTTTTAGTAGTACTATGAAGTGAAGGAATTATTTCGAAAAATAAAAATCGCTCAAAAGACATGTTTGAGCAGAAGCCATAGCCTCAGCTTGGGGGTTCATGTTGTTGGTTGGTCTTATGTTCTGTTGTCTTAGCTCTAAACCCAGTCACCATGGTGCTACTGCCAGCAGCACCGGCGGTTGCACTTGTGACGGTGGTTACGCCGGCGTTTGAAGACGTCATTTTTTTTTTCAGGCAAAGTTTGGTTTTTTGATTCTTTCTATATTTTTCTTTTGTGTTTTCTTTAGGTATAGCAGAGGTTGCAGAAATGATGAGTTCTGTGTATAGAATACAATTTCTGGCTTTCAATTTTTTTTTTAAAAAACCAATGCTCTCTGATGCTCATTCACGTAGAAAATGGTGAATATTATCTTGTAATTACGGATTTATCATTCATTAGTTAAAAGAACAGAAATTTTACTCAAAATGCATCTTCTTGATCATTTTTACAGCTTATCTTCTCAATTATTTATTTCTGTACAATTTCCAGCTTCTTGCTGAAGAAATTACGTTAGACTAATGGAATTATGTTTTAATAATGCAAATATTGATGAGGTCGGCTTCACAATTTCAGAAGTGGTGGTTCAATTTTAAGCTTCTTTATCCTAATTGCAGCATGCCGCATATAGCAAGAAGAAAACAAAAAAAAATTCCTTACTCTTTCTCAGATCGGTTATCTTTATTTTTTATCCTCTAATGTGCCGTTTGGTTCAGTCAAAATATGCATGGGAATGGAAATGAGAATGGAAAATTTCCTTTCCTGTTGTTTTGATTGTAATCTTGAAGCCAGGAATGGAAATCACTTTAGCTCAGGAATGGGAATCAGCGATTCCACTCAACCACCCCATTGATCAAATTTGATTCCCAACTGGAATCAAATTTTGCAACAAGTTCTCATTGAAATTAAACGACAGCTTTCTTCTTCTTGTAAAAACCAAAACAAGAAGCTTCTTCCTTGGCTACAATCGACTCTCTTCCTCATCTTCGTTGGAATTTCATCATCTGGAGCAGAAATGTTGTTTTGTTTCTGGCAATTGTTCGGGCATTAGAAATTTTGTAAAAAGTTCCCAAGTTCTGACCATGCCCAATTGTTCTCTATTGGGAGGACGTACATAGAATAGAACAGTTCCGGAGCTCCCTCTTCCAAGCAGCAGATTTAAATTCTTTCGGCGGCGTTTGTCACTACCAGTGGGCGTCTTGGCTGTCTATCAGTTCCCACTTGCTTAATTGCTCTGAATCTCTGTTCAACTTTACCTATGAACGCCATTTTGGTCTTGAGCAGTACCTGAATCGGATAAGAGTGCGATTGTCCAAGTTTGGTGGTTTCTGGGCCAGCCGAGTTAGGCTTTCACAATCTGGAATATTACACCGTATTGCCTGGAAATTGATTGAGAGTAGTCTATTCCCCGATTAATTCCCAAGCAAAAGTCAAAAGATAGGTCAAAGTGCCAAATTCCAGCATGATTTAGCAGAAGAAGAATTGGTCAACTAAAGAATCACAACCCATCTTGTAATAACACAATGTTGTTAATCAAGGTATCATACAATTGCGACCAAAGTTGTAAAAACCGTGTCATTTGAATTTCCTACTTCCATGGCTCAGGTTTGTAATTGAACCGAACCAAGCGGACCATATTTGAAAGGATGTCTACCGTGCATTTTCTCTACTGCAAGGTATCATACAATGAGTAGTGAGAAGTGGTGGACATCCTTGCATTTTCTCTACCGTTTATTATAAAAAAAAACTTAAAGAAAAAGAAAGGTTGGACCATATTTGCCAAAAAAATCAACTTGAAATTAGTATCCACATGGAAGAAAAGTCAGAAATTGAAGGACTTTGTTCATGGGTTCAGAAAAATCAAAATTAAAATAGGAAAGAGATTGATTCTGGAAGAAAGAATAGATTCGATCAAAATAAAATTAGAAAGGGAAGAAAATCAAATTAAGTTTGGAATGTCTATTGAAAGGAAACAATTCGAAACTATTTGATCCATCAATTGCTCAATTGGGGGAATTTTCCAGATCAAGATAAAGCAAAATTAGGGGAAATTGAGAATTTGAATCTCAATTCAGGAGCTTAATTTTGACAGGACAGAATCTGATTGGAGCCAAGAAACAAAGAGGGAGGAAAATTTCTAACCTGGAAAAAGCGGTCTCCAGATGGTGAAGAACTGCAGCCAGTTGACTCAGCCCAACTCGGCAGCTACCAGATTAAGTACTTACATTTTTTAAAATCAATCGTTTGGTCCTGGATGAGAACAATAATTTCAGAAAAAGAACCCGCGCCTTTTTCCTCACACACGCATAAGCATATGCAAAAGTCAAAAGTCAGCTCAAAGTGCCCACGACCTTCATGCCATTGCAGAAGAAGAATTAGTTAACTAGAGAAACACAAATTTGGGTTAAAGAGGGCATCGTATATACAGTTGTAACGAAAATTCAAATACCGTGTCATTTTCAATATTTGTAATGTAAATCTTGAAAATCAAATGCTATAATACTGTTAGAGTCACACCTACGATTTATGCACTCTATATGAACTTGCTTCACATCTATATCGAAACTCCATGAATGCGTAAATATTTTACGTCACCAAAATAATGGAAACTGAGGAGAAAACTGGGGGAATTATCATCGCCGTGATTTTTTCTTGTGTTGTTACCCTTTTTTTTTTTGTTGCCTTTGCATCACTGGGTGTAAGTTAAACGGACTTGGAGATGATGGGGGTGGAGATGATGGAGTAGGAGACGGAGGTGATAATGGTGGTGGAGGAGGTTTTGGTGGCGACGGTGACAGTGGTGGAGTTTTTGGCCCAGCCTTTAATATTTTATGAGACTCAACAACACTAAAAGGTTAGTAGATATTTGTAATTTATTTTCCTAATCATCATTCTCTATGGATTGTTGTAATATTTGTAATGTATGTTACAGATAATTAATTAATTTCTATTATCTTCATAATTAATCATCATCCTTTATAGGGTTTTAATTTATTATTAGTTGGCTTTTATTAATGTGTTTGAATAAACAATCTTTTTACAAGGTTGCAAAATTTGGTTTCTGCAATAAGAATTAAGAAGTATGTCACTAAATTAGGATTGCTTAAATTTGATTTCCTTTTTTTTTTAAACTATTTTAGATTAATTCAGTTTCATAAAATTCAATGGTTCCGAAATAAATCACAATAGTATGAAATTAAATTGTTTCTAATTAATTCAATATTAGTTATAAAAATCGGGAAGATAACTCAAGAGCGCAAATGCGACGTCCAAACATCAATACATGTCATCCAAAACTTGAGCGGCTCAGAAGAGGATATTTAGCCTTGTGATTTATTTCGTTTATCTCAATTCAAGGCTGCTTATGTTGCTGATTTGCTTCCCCTAATAGCATCGGATGATTCCCCACTGTGTCGTAATATTAATACTTTGAGGCAGGGACTTTGATTTGTTGAAGAAGAACTGCAACATCTTCAAATTCTTCTTGATCAGATCGTGTTGCTTTTAGCCCATGTTGACTCCTCGGGGAAGATATAGAGGCTAATTTCTTGCACCACAAAATATGAGCAAATATAGTGCTCTTTTGCTCTCAAGATTTCTTAATTTCTGAAGAGTAAATCAATCTTCTGTTTTGGCTATCAAGAACCTTATTTTGTATGATTGGGATTAAAAAGTTGAACTCCACACTTTGACACCTCAATAGTTCGGATGCTTTTTGGTGTTAAACATGTTTTATATGGCTGCCAACAAGTTTTGTGGGCGTAAAAGGTAAATTCTTCTTGGCAGCGTTGTTTCGATAACTATTTGTTTCTTTCCGGTTTATAATTGATGCTGTTAACCTATGTATTAGTTTTTAACTTTTACAAATTAATTACTTTCTTGTTAGTTTTTTGGTTGTTGTAAAAAATATGAACATTTGAAATTTAGTCTTTAATAAAGCGATATGTTTGAATATACTCCTGATACCAATGGCAAGAAGAACTTGCAGTAATACCGCTGTCTAAAAATGATCACAACATTCACTGCTGTTCTCTGTGAAATTTTGTTGTTTCAGCGACAAAAGCAACATGAGCTTTGTTCGAATTGTTTGGATATGGATCAATGTTGGAGTCAATCTTTTTACTGATTTTCTAAAAGCTGAATTTTCGCAACATTTAAATTTTGGTTGCAAGTAATAAGGTGGTAGTTTGGACTTTGAGTTCTAAGAAAAAAGAAAAAAATTATATGTTTTATATATACACTTTTGAAAAATTATTGAACTATCTGTTTTCTCCATTTTATTTATAAATTAAATTTAATTAAAAATTACCTATTTGATTCAACTTTTAAATTATTAAAATTATCTTATATGTTTTTTTTAAATATTTTGCTTTATCCAGTTTTTTTTATCAATAAATATAAGTTTTAAAGATGACTCTAGCATCTAAATACTTGAAGTGGCAACGAAAAATATGAGAAAACACAATTATTAAATTTTAAAAGAGATTGAATGGTCGATAAAAAAAAATAACAAATATTTAAGTTGCACGTTTCTTTTAATGGTTTGGATAGAACATGCAACGTTTTTTTTTCAGTATAAGAATAAATATTAAAATTTCAAATTAGGTTGCGTAAAACCCCTAATTAAGGAAAAAGATTCTGATGATAAAATGAGTCTGAGGCAAAGATTTTAAGTAGCAATATGTAAATTTTCTATATATGTATTTGATAAGTGTAGAAAGTTTTTAATATATCCTATTTGACTATTTATAAAAACATGAAATAAGGATCATGTTTTACATTACGATTTTGTTTTATTAAATAATTTAAAAATTAAGATACGTATTTCAAATCGGTTGATAAGAACATTTATAGTTGTTTTGCATATGTAAAATTTTATGTAATTTTTAATTTATGTGCCTATACTTTAAATATATTTTTGATATTTTTATTTGTTTTATAAATAATAATTTAATCATACAAGTCAAAATTGCTTGTAAAAGCTGATAATTGAGAAAAATAAGAGTAATATTGGCTAAAAATATTGTCTATAAGGAATACTTTTGTCCCACAATAGAATAATATGGTTCATATTAAATAAAAATTAAATTGAAAAATATATTTATACTAATATTATTTATAAATTTAGCATTGAGTTATATGTCCTATAAAGATTTCTCATAGAAAATTTGAAATGCGAAATTTTATATAAATACTATAAGTTGCATTTGTGTTTATTAATAAAATAATTAATTTATTTATTTATTAGACATAACTATACAAAATTTTGTTAAAGACGTCTACCATGTGCAATGCACATGCACCAAAAACTAGTAATATATAAAAGTTAAATACACTTTCATAATAATTTGACATTTGGTAAGTTATTATTTTGACATTTTAACTGTATGACATGTGACAATTTTTATTAAAATATTCAATATGTTACTAAATATTTACCTCTTGTAATAAAAAATAAAATAAATAAATATAAAAATAAATCTTACTAGAATTTTAGTGTTAATTTTTATGTTTTTATTTTAAGACAATTTTGATCATAATCTTAAATATTTATAAAAAAATTAGAATTATAATATTCTGGGACAACATCCAAGACTAAAACTTATTTTCTTAAATTTCTTAAGCTTACTTTTAGATATAAAAATTTATACTTGTTTGAGGATATTTTGGATATTTTATGCAAAAGTTAATATTTATAAAAGGAAAGTAGACTATAATTTAGAATATTCAAAATGAAAAAATGAACTAAAAAAGGAAAAAAGTACCATATAATCTATCAATTTAGGGTATACCTCTACTAAATCTATATAAAATTAGATAACTTATAGGTATAAGTGCAAATTGAAAAACTCAAGTGGGTAAATATTACTGAGACTAATAACTTAATAATACAAATTAAAACATCGATTTTTTTTTGTCAAAATATAGAAATTTTAATTTAAAAGAGACAATTAAAAAAATATTTGGGAAATTTTAATTTTAATTCGACAATTGGGAGTAGGCAGCAGTAGCATAGTATTGAATAGCTCCGAAGCTCCCTCTTCCAAACCGTAAATTTAAATTCTCGCTGCGACGATTGTAACTACCTGTTAGAGATACAATTTATATCCTACCCGACGAGTACATACCCTACTCATATCCAGTTAATTCAGATATTACTTGCTTTGACTGAATATGAGTACGGATACGAGTAATACCTGTATTTTATTGTGCAAGTATAAATAGGGTATGAATATAAAAATAGCATATCCGTACCTGTACCGGTACCCGTTAGATAATATTAGTATCCATTACGCATACTAGCTCTATATATATAATACATATATTCATATATATAACACATACTTACACACACACACATATATATATATATATGTATTATATATATTATGTATTATACATAATATAAAATATATTTATATATATGTACACACACGAACAAATACATACATATATATATATTATGTGTTATATATATGTATACATATACACATATGTATTACATATATTAGTTTTTACATAATACACTTACGATACTTTATAATATTTATTTTATACTATCCACTTTTACATATTATATTTTCACTTTTCAAAATTTTCAAATTAACAAATGCATATTTTCAAATTTATCAACTCTTGTTTATGTATTATTAGAATGTTGTTGATATTCTATTGGTGTTGTTCTATTTTTCAAAAATTAAGGTGTTGTTTATACTATGTTTTTAACTTGTATATCTTTTACAGAGATACAAAATATACAAGTATTAATTTTATAACTTGTTTATACTATATTTGTAACTTGTATATGCTATGTTTAGGTGATTTTATGATTTATTTATGTTATGTTTCTAATTTGTATATCTTTTACAAAAATACAGAACATACAAGTATAAGTATTAGTGTTATAACTTGTTTATATTATATTTGTAACTTGTATATACTATGTTTATATTATGATTATAGTTTGTTTATGTTATGTTTCTAACTTGTATATCTTTTACAAAAATACAGAACATATAAGTATTAGTATTACAACTTGTTTATATTATGTTTGTAACTTGTATATACTATATTTATGACTTGTTTATTCAATATTTGTAACTTTTATATCTTTTATAGATATGTAGAATATACAAGTATTAATTCTATAACTTATATATTCTATATTTGTAACTTGGACGTACCATATATACAACATATAAATATATATAATATATATATACAACATATATACAACATATAAAGAATATATATATATAATATATAGATAATATATAAACAACTTATAAATAATATATAAACAACGTATAAACAAGTTATAAAGAAATTTTAAAAAAGTCTGAAATATAAACAGAGTTTAGAAAAAACCTAAACAAGTTTTAGAAAAGTCCATGAAAATACAATTTAAAAATTTCAAGTAATAATTTATCACATTACTATTTCATTAACTACATTTAGTTATAAATTATAATTTTTATATTATATTGTGTGAATATAATATTTCATATTATCTTAGATATTTTTATAATCTATTATTTTAAATTGATGATATATTATTGTTAAAAT
>CAODLS011733645.1:0-12871 GCA_948243855.1 Flueggea neowawraea | reverse complement strand
AAGTACTAACCAGAAAATTTTACGACATGCTCCTTGTTCTGTTGGGATCTTTGTGGATAGAGGGCAAACTGGGTTTCAACAACCTCGGTCCGAATTAATACAAAATGTGGCAACGTTGTTCTTCGGAGGTCCTGATGATCGCGAAGCATTGGCATATAGTAAAAGGATTTGTAGTCATCATCATATTAATTTGACAGTTATAAGGTTTATACTAACGGCATCAAGTGATCAAAATGAGCATGTCACTTGTTCCTCACAGAAGAATGATGAGTTACTAATGACCGTGTCAAGTCCTGAGATTGAGGGTGAGGCAGACATTGAATTTTTGCAGGATTTCTACAACAAGTAAGCATTATTTTCTGGACTTTTTTTTAGTCCTATGCACAAATAGATTGCAGGTACTCTTTTTTCTTTTTTGAGAGACATCTAATTTTTGTTTTTGATAAGTAAAGAGGCATCTAATTTTAATCAATACTAATGTCATCTTGGTTCTCTCAATTTATTCTTATGGCAAAATAAAGAAGAGTATTTATGTAGGATATAAGAAATATTTTATTGAATTAAATTATTGAAAACGAAATTTCTGGTTAAAAAAGGAGAAGTTCGTATTAGTTTATCGTAACTATCTATATGTAAAAAAAAAGGTTCAAATTTTAGTTTTTGATGAAATAATCTAGTATCAAGATTTAATTATAAAAAAAATAAATACCTTTCGCTACAATTTAATAAAAATGATTAATTGTTTTTGAAAGTTTTAACAATAGAATCAAAAAAGTTTTTCAAGAGAATGGAACATGCAAAAGAATACATATGCTTGCATTATTACCTTACTTTTCCTCTAAATTGACAAAGAGTGCTTGTTTTAATTTATCAGATATGTGACATCAGGTAAAGTTACATACATGGAGAAATTTGTAAGCAATGGGATGCAAACAACAGAAGTTATTAGAAGCATTGGACAGGTATATTCACTGTTCATAGTAGGGAAAGGTGGGAGAGGCCACTCACCAATGACGACAGGTATGAGTGATTGGGAAGAATGTCCAGAATTGGGAGTAGTTGGGGATCTTTTAGCTTCTTCAGAGCTTGATATTTCTGGTTCAGTCTTAGTAATTCAGCAACATCGGCTTGCAAGTCATGGTTTTAGGGATGACTAGAAAATTGGAAATGTATATATATTGTGTAGATATATAGTAATGTAAATTATAGGTACCATTAAGATAGTTTGGAATATCCTTGTGCTATTTGGTTTCAGTTTAATTTTAAAAAAACAGTTTAAATGAAGATCCATGTTGCATGAGATGCAAACTAGCTAATATAGTTTTTTTTTGGTTTAAAAAAGTAATGAAATAATCTTCTTTTGGTTAAATTAATTTTCTCTGGTAAATCAATGTAATTAATAGTCCCTTAATAGCAATCGCGACAATGACGAGCTTTCATTTCCAGGCATAGTGTGATGTGTCAATACAACAGATGCAATTTTATGAGCCACAACACTGACCTTTCTGCTAATCCAAAAAACATCACACTGATCAAAATCACTTTTTAGCAGCAAAATTTCCAGCACCTGCTCTAAGTTAGCCCAAAGAGTAAACATCAACTTCTTTGTCTGAGTTAAAATCAATTTTTTTTATGTCATTTTATTTGTTTCTCCGAGAATCAAACTCGCAGTGAAGGTGACTATAGGTTGAGTAAAATATGATAAAAAAAAACAGCGGAATTTCTAGATTTTAATATTTGCCAGCACACTATAACAAACTTCTCCACGAGGAATCCTTCCATCCCATGAAATTCCTGCTTCAAAAAACGCGTACCAATCAACAAAAGATAAAAGACGGATCAGGACTCCAAGATCGAGGAATTTGGTTTGACTTGTGGTTTGAGTTATTATTGATTTTGTCTATCATCCCATATTAGACAGTATTTTAAGACTACGTAACTTATCATGTGTCTCTGTTGCTTTTTGATAACGTAAAATTGTTTAACTTAAGTTGACTAGATTTGCTAATAGCTTGGCTAATATTAATAACTAGAATGAGAATACAAATAGTTCTGAATTCTCGCGAGTCGTATCAAGTCGGGACCCGTCAATTCGGTTTGGCTTGCATGCTAGTGAGAACTCAAGTGGATCGTGAGTATGAGGAAGACATTAGCTAAATTTTGGTTGTTTTTGTTAATTTTAGATGTGATTTGCTTTCGGCCTCCATGTCCATATCAATTTGTAAACGCAAGTTTTATGGGTAGTTGTATTCATATGCTCCTGTTAGACCAACTACTTTATAATTCTTCTTGTAACATTTTCATCACTGAATGGTATTTCTGCCTAGTCCTTAATTAATAGGAAAAAAAGAAAGGTTTTAAAAACTATTACTTTTTATTTGCGATTTGTCATACCGCCCACAGAAAAATAGTGCCAAGCGCCTAAATAATAATAATAATAATAAAGCTAACTTTGCTTTGTGCAAAATCTTGGAAATTGTTTATGAACAAGTAAAAATATCTCGAGATTATTTGTTTAAAATAGATTTAATAAAAATAAATTTTATAAATAAATTATATGGTGAAAAATTAAAGAAAATAATACATTTTTTAGGCATAAATAACTTTATTCTAGATGTGATATACTGCAGATGTTTATGTGTTAAGGTATGTAAATAACTTTATTCTAAGGGCAAATTCTCTAGCGGTTCGTGAGGTTTAGTATATTCTCTCGACCGGTCTCTGCTTTTTTTTTTTTAAAAAAATAGCTGCTTCACTCTTTGGACTTTAACATTGTTGGTTTGCCACGTTGGATTAGCTGATGTGGTGCATATACTCATTAATATTCAATGTTCTAATGACCATTTTACCCTTAACCCAAAATCAAACATCATTTTTCGGAAACAACCCAATCAATCCTAAAAAAAGCCTAACCTAAACCCATCTCTCTCTTCTAACCAACCCATCACCACTATAACCACCATTATCTAATTATCTCCCTTCTAAAGATCATAAAAGATCTAGAAATAGACAAACCGTCATCCATCGTCACCCTTGGCCACTTAAAAAAACTCAATCAAGAAATAAAAACCTGGAAATAAACATAAAACCTAGAAATAAAACACATAAATTGAGGACCAATTCATCAATCCAGTTAAGAAATTTCAATTGTCAAAAACCCATCACTACAAACCAATGAGCAGATATGGATGAGGAGACACAATTGAAGAAACTGCAAACGACGATGACGTAGAGCAGGATCTCACTTCTACTATAAATTGGATTGGATGATGGAAACACAAGAAGAAGCACATCTCACCAAGCTTCAAAGTCGAAAAGCATCTCATAAATTCATCTCATACAAGCATCATTAACTAATCACCAAACAATATATCCAATCCACACATAAACTGTTAGTTTTGTGTCCTAGTTCAATCATTGATATACATTGTCATTACATTTATTATTTAATAAAGAGACATTTTATTTTATAGCTATGAAATATTATATTATTTATAACAATAAAACTTCCTAAAATAGTTTATTCTTCCTTATATCATCGAATGTGACTTAATAGTAAAACCATAAGGTAAAAAGAATACTATTCTAAAAGTCCTTAATCGATTGTTATCATGAGAATGATAAAAAGCCAAGGTTAGTATGTTGCTAAGAGGATAATCACGTTTTACTGATTATAGATATGTTATATGACTTAGAACATAGATACATATTAGGGAACATGTATTGGACTGGTCCACTATAAAAGCACTTCATGGATCAATGTCACAAGTAGCTTTCATACAATGGTGATGTTTGAGTCCTCTGACTGAAACTCACTATCGACTCCTACATGAAGAATCGCATATTTTGACTTAGTCAAACATTATCCGTAACAGGGTAACAATAAAGGCTATGATTGGATATGCCATGAATCTTGTAGAGGAGTGATAATGAGAGTGATGGATTTGTTTCTCTTATGAAGAGTGATAACTTTAGGCCACTTGATGAGTATGATTGATGGAATGAATGCATACTCAAATGACATTGATAAATTGATAAAGGGTTATCAATGTCATTTGTCATATCAATTTACTTGGGATCAAGAAACGCATTAATATATAAGGTTGACATGTGACCATGCCTTATGCTTAATATAGATATAGTGAGACAAAATGACTAAATATCAAACTGTGAAAGGTTAACTCGGATAACTGACTCCACTTGATTTTGGGTTGTCATAATGTATTACTAGATACTGCTTATGGACTTTGGGCCCAAGTGTTTGGGACGAGACCTATTGTCAATTTCGAGTGGGCCTATTGGGTCATACACAAGAACGAATTGAATTGGCTCACAAATATTATCTCTTATCGTAATTAAATTATTGAGATGATTAATTTGATTAATCATTAATAATTTAGAATTTTATAACATGAGATATTATCCATAATGTAATGGACTTTTATTATAAATCACTTATTATTAGGATAAATATGCTTGGGCTTATTCTTATATGTGACATAATAATGTGGCCCATATGTATTATAAAAGGAGTGATTTATTTAATGATAATGTGTCAATTAATTAAAAGTCCAATAACATTAAGAGCCCTAAGTTAGAAATTCAGTCTTACCCCTAAATTGTAGGAAAAATTCTCTACACTCCTATTTTTTAGGAGCCCTTGTTCTTATGTGATAAGGAGTTCTTATACTTGTAGGACAAGTAAAATGAAACATAGTACACTTAAACTAGGGTTTCAACACACCTCTATATACATGTATAAAGGTGCGGCCGAATTTTTCAAGCAATCACAAGGGTTGTCCGAATTTTATTCACCCAAAAAATAGAGAGAAAAATTTGTGAGCAAGAATAATGATTCTTAGTACTAGTACACGTCGCCGATTCAACATAGTTCGTTCGTGTGGATACATTTAGACACGTTCGCGCAAAGACAACGTGAAGGATAAGAGATCCGGATTTCGAATACTAAAAGCTACACCAAATCTGCCATAGCCGAATTTTGGAGCAATATTTTAAGGTAAAAATTGCTAATCTTAAACATGTATGTTGATATGCATGGATCCTTGGTGAAATTCTAGGATAAATTTTTTATTATTTTTGCTGCATTATCCTTGTATGAATGTCATATTATAGTCACGAATTCCAACATAAACATGGTATTAGTGATATGCTCAAGCCCAATCGCATGAACATTTTCATTTATATATTTACTTAATATATGAGGTGTTTTGTTTTTTTATATTATCATGTTATTTTATGTAATATTATAACTTGATAAAAGTATCCATAATTAGTTAATTCGACCTTATGTCATCAAGTGCGCGACTTAATAGTAAAATCTTAAGGTGAAAGAATACTATTCTAATTTGTCCCTGATCATTCATTATCGTGGGAATGATAATGAAGTAAGACTAGTATGTATTCTAAGAAATGATTATATTTTACTAGTCATGGACATGGGATGTCACTCAGAGCATTAATACATGTTGGGAACATGATATTGGACTGACCTGCTATAAGAAATACTACATGGACTAGGTCATCCGTACTTCCCATTGAAGTAGTGATATTTGAGTCATTCAACCTAAATTCATCATAGATTCCTACATGAGGAACTCCATATTTCGATATAGTTCAACATCATCTTTAACAAGATGGTAATACAAACTATAATTGGGCTTGTGGCAAATCATTTGGAGGAATGTGAGTAATATGAAAGGAATTTGTCCCGTTCTTATTTGAATGAGATATCTCTTGGCCGCTTGACAAGTAGGACTGATGAAATGCATGGCCGTACTCGAATGAAATTGATAGGGGTTATCAATATCATTTGTTTAGTCAGTCTACTTGGGAATCAAGAAATGTTAATTAAGCTATATATAGATGATGTGATCCATGTTTTATGCTTAAACGATATCTCGTTTGAAAAAAAGGACTAAATATCATCCTGTGGATAATTCACTCAAATTGAATAATCATAATGTCTTGCTAGAGGTTGCTTATGACTTGTGAGATTGGAATAAGAGTTCGACATGCTGCCAATATTGAGCGGACCTATAGGGTCATACACTAGAACGAGCTATAATGGGATATAAATTAGCACTCTCTTTGGCCTGTTGATTATATGTGTGTCCAACCAAATTAGTTGTAATTTAATTAATGTATAAGATTAAATAAGTCAGATTAGTTTTAAATTCATTTAAAATTAATGTAGATTCTATCCTATAAGATAAGACTAGGGTTAAGTGGTTTTATAGGACTAGACTGCTTTTATAAATAAAGTCATTAAGTCCAAAACGTGGAGAGAAATTTATAGGGTTTGGGAGAGTGCTTTCCAAACAGGTACTACCACGCCAATCCCGTTAGGCAACTCGTTTGTGTGGATACTGGTAGAGGGCGTTCACAAGCTGCAACGTCTAAAACTCGAGCTCAGTGGCATCCTCACGTTCTGCGTTACAAGTTAACAAGGTAAACCTATTTTCCCTAATTGGTTTTATCATTTTGCATGGAGCTTGGTGGAATTCGTAGACAAAAATTGTTATTTTCGGTTGCGTGTATGTGTCTTGAATTCCAACAATGGTATCATAGCCACTTGCAAGTTTGCTAAAAATGATTCTTTACATCTATTATGTATATATGATATATGCCTTACATGTATTCACAATCTGTTATATGTGATATAATATGATTATTGTGGTAAACATTTTTAACTGATAATTATTTGATAATTGTTTGAATATTTGATTATTCTATTCATAGTCATTAATGATTAAACATGCTATCACATAATCTGGATTTTCGTTGAAGACTGTTTAATGAGATTAAATTGGAAATGTCAACTACTTTAGTAATTTGTGTTTGTGTTGGCTTAGGATTAATGTGTTTTAATTCCATTAAAACTAATGCTAGCAGAATAATGTGTTTTAATGTGATTAGGACTAGTACACCGAATGTTAATATGATTAATATTTAGGGGCATTTTTAAGGCAACAACTCATTCAATGAGATAGATAAATTGTTTACTTTCCCAAGGCACTGTCTCCTTGACCTATGCCCGTTAACCGACTCTGCGTAGTGTCTTATAATTAGTTATATTAACAAACACTAAAATTATTATATGTTCATAATTTGATTATGTACTATATATGCCTATGTGACTTTGCATGGTGCATGACATGGCCTTATGTATGTTCAATGTTGTTGGCAAGTCATTTTGTGGGATTATGTTATGTAATTTTTATGTATTTTAATACAGAATTATGGAACAAAGTGTCTTTCATCCATTACTTTAGTATAGAATATCATATGAATGTTATTTACTTGTAATGAAGACAAAAACAAGGCTCATTCATTGTCGTGGAGATAAGCTCATGAAGATGAGAATTGCTTAAAGGTTAAGTCTTGCTCTCCATATTGGCTTATGAAGATCACATTAGTTTGTGGGTCATGTCATGTCACGTTTTATTATGCCTTTATATATACTTGTATTTGATACATGTATAGATGATGTATGTTATTGAACGAAATAGTAATCTCTAAACAATGATAATCCCTCACTTAAATATTAAGTCATAAAATGTTTTCCATAATTCAATGTGTGTCAACACTTTGATTGTTATAATATAGTTTCTGCCAAAGTAGGGTGTATTATCCCATATTAGGAAGACATTATGGGTAATGGTGATATCCATAACTTTGAATATGGTTAGACTTAACTAGGCTATCAAAACAATTTTGGGCCTATAGGAATAAGATGAGATTTCACTTGCAATGACATTTGATGTCAAATCCCATAGGATTCAAGAACTATATATGTGACATAATTTAAAATAGTTTCCTACCTAAATAAGTTATTTTTAAGTGTTGAGCCAAAGCTAATTTAATTTTAAGTAAAATATGGATCTTGACCAACTAAGAAACTATTAGATTGTTTCCAAATTGATTAGAGGGATATTGATTTGATAAAAATAGTGGGAGTTTTAAGGCCTCATTTATTAAATACTTTGCATGTAGACAAATGGCATCAAACAACAATACTTCAAACTTTTCTCTGCGATTTGTTCTTAAGAAGGAAAAGCTAAGTGGGACTAACTTCTTCGATTAGTCTCAAAATTCGAGAATTTTCCTCAAACAAGAAAGGAAGCTCTATGTCCTAGAATAGGAAATCCCTAATGAACTTGCAAACAATGCCCTAAGAGCTGAAAATGATGCTTATTAGAAGTACATAAATGCAAGATTACTCTAGGCACTTCGGTAAGTGCTCATGTGCTAAAGATGAAAGGTTACATAGATCACCTCCCATTGCAATAGTGATATTTGATTCATTCAATCTAAATTCACCATAGATTCCTACATGAGAAACTTCATATTTTGATGTAGTTCAACATCATGTTTAATAAGATGGTAATACATATTATAATTGGGCTTGTGGTAAATCATGTGGATGAATGTGAGTGATAGTGAATGAATTTGTCCTGCTTTTATTTGAATGAGATATTTCTTGGTGGTTTGACAAGTAGGAATGATGAAATGCATGGCCGTGCTCGAATGAAATTGATAGGGGTTATCAATATCATTTGTTTGGTTAGTCTACTTGGGAATCAAGAAATGTTTGATTAAGCTATAAAGATAATTTGATCCATGCTTTAAGCTTGATCGAGATATCATGTGACAAAATTACTAAATATCATACTATGAATTAGGTTTTGTCGAGTCATCGAATTCACTCAAATTGGATACTCATAATGTCTTGCTAGATGCTACTTATGACTTATGGGCTTGGAATAAGAGTTGGACATGCTGCCAATATTGAGCAGACCTACATGGTCCTACACTAAAGGGAGCTATAATGGGATATAAAGTAGCACTCTCTTTGGCCTGGTGATTATATGTGCGTCCAACTAATTTAGTTGCAATTTAATTGGCATATAAGATTAAATAAGGCGATTAGTTTTAAACTCATTTACACTTAATTAAAATTATATCCTATAAGATAGGGGCTAGGGTTAAGTGGTTCTATGGAACTAGACTATCATTATAAATAGAGTCATTAAGTCCAAAATCGTGCAGACATTTTGTGAGCCACCAAAATTGAGAGAGAAATTGCTAGGGTTTGGGAGAGTGTTTTCTGAATAGGTGATAGCATGCCAATCCCGTTAGACAATCGTGTAGATATTGGTAGAGTGTGTTCGCGAACTGTAGCATTTAGGAAACGAGCTCAGCGGCATCCCAATGTCCTGCGTTGCATGTTAACAAGGTAAAAACGTTTTTCCTAATTGGTTTTACCGTTTTTCTTAGATTCTGGTTGAATTCATAGACACAAATTTTTATTTTTTTCCTACGTGTATATGTCTCGAATTCCAACACATGGAAACAAAAACATTCGACAAAGGGGGATTTAAATTGCTGAGAGATCTAAGATGAATGATGGAACATTAAAACAGAGATCTAGAGGAAGAAAGAAATGTAATGAGAGAGAGAGAACAATTTTGAGATGAATTGAGAGTAAAGGCCCAAAATGTGAGTTTTCAGAATGGCGAGGCTAGAGATAAGAGTCATCGCTGGTGAGAAGCTTGCGGAGGAGTACAACGGCCATAGTATCGGTCTTAATGTGAGGGGAAAGCTGAAGAAGCTGAGCTAGCTTAGGAAAGAGAGAATTATGATCGGTCTATTTGTAGAGATTGAAAGCGAACTCAGCCTGGGATCACTGTTCATTGGCGGAAGAAATAAGAGATGAAATTCGGGTTTCAAAAGGGGTAGCGTCGGAGTTAAGGATGGCGACTAGCTTGGCCTATTGGAGCTGCAGAGTAAAGTCGTCTATGGATGGATTAAAATCAATCAAATACAAATGGCAATCATGTAACCCTACGGAATCCCGGTGCGAAGCTGTAACAATGCAAAAGGAGAGTCCAGACAAAAGGGCATCACTAACAATAGACGCCTCACTGGTGATCAAGATGCGGAACGGTTGCCGAAACCAAAATCTGTGAACTTGAGATATAGGAATCAAAGTAGACAGAGAAATAAAGGGGGTCAAGGCCCAGTGAGGAATAATACTCTAGACTGCCTCATACGTGCCTCACAAAGACTGTTTTAAAGACAATTCAAAACTACCGCGTGCAATATAGGTATATATATATATATACACACACACACACACATGCTAATACATAGTAGCGTTCAAAAATCATTTTCTAAAACGTTCGCAAACAAATCACACAATAGGCATGAAAAACATATCAAATACAGTTTCAGAGTTAAAACATATATCGTGAGTATGGGACCATATCAAATGTGTGCATGTGGCACTAGAACATGTGTATTGTGGACTCCGCCACTAATCACTAACACATCATGTGTTGGATCATAACACATGGTTACCGACATCGCTGGTAGCTGGGATTTCTCAATACAATGGTATACCAAAGGCTACTACTACTCATAGTACAGGTGCCCCATATTAGAAAACCAAAATCATGTTATACTATTATATAGTATAAAATTAGAGCATGCAATTAGCATCAAAATTCGTAAGAAGATATATAATACATATATATGAGTTTCAAAACATAATATTGTTAATAAATACATAACCAGTTTATTAATTAGCCAATCCTTAGATTATTCCAATTTCAATTATATGTCAAGCACAACAAAAACAATATTAGAAGTTTCGAGACATAGCCTATGTGTCTGAAGTTGTTATTCACTCACCTAAAAATCCAAGTGCAAACAACAGTCAAGCCCCACTCGTCGATGGCTGATCTCGCTGACAAGAACAAGAAGCTGAACAAACAAATATATATCAACAGATATATTATAGACAAATCGAAATACGGTACTGTGGCAATACCAAATACATGTTATGCAAATGTAGGTGCGGACTATCAAGGTCCCAAAAAAATCCATATTGAATAATAATCTCTCACTCTGGACCAAAAATCCAAAATTTACGTAAAATCACAGTCTAGTATCCGACTTATGTAAAATTACCTTTGAGTCCCTAAGACCTCGAAAAAGTATGGGCCAGTCCCCAAACTTTTCAGAATTTATTAATTGGTCTTCAAAGTATTTTAAATTTATATTTAAATCCTCCAATTTCCTAAAATTTCATTATTAACTTTAATTTCTCAAAATCACAAATTCGGCCAAACTTTCCAGAATTCAAAATTTAACCCACTTGTCAAATATCCACTTTAGTCCTCACTTTTCAACCAATCACATCTCTCCTTTTTGTTCTCAATTTCCAGAATTGAAACCGACAACCCAGAAATCATTTTAAGCCATAATTCCAATTTTCATCCAATCAAAATCATTTCTCCTCATTCACCCACAAACCCGGAATGTTAAAACCAATCCTAACTCAATCCAAAACTTCAAACCATCCAAGACAATCCAAACACTTTCAGACTCAACCACTCATTTCATCAAAACCATCTAAAACACCATTTTCAATTTATAAACATATTTCTCATCTTTCATCCGTTGCCATCCAACCAAACTAACTTACCACCACTCAGAAACCATTCCAACTGAAGCTACACTCTCACCAACAGCCATAAACCGACACAGAAAAGTAAAGGAACCAAATGAAAATCTGTAACAAAAATGAAGGAAAGAATAACTTCACATATACCTCCTTTGCAGAGAAGAAACAATAGATGGAAGAGAGAGAGCTGAAGAGAATCTGGTTTGGAGCAAAAATGAGGGGTGAGAGAGGGCTGAAATGCCGGTGATCGAGCTTAATAAATAGAGAAAATACAGAGTTGGGCGGTGGAAAAAATCGTGCAAAGTCAGAAGAAAAATCAAAGTGGTTGGCAAGCATGGGCTGTGTTGACTTGAGGGCACAAAGAGAAACGGCGTCATTTCTGGAAGAGATTGGCTGCCAGAAGAACAGACGAGATGTGGAGCTCGCGGACGACAGGCACATCCAACTAAGCAGCACGTCGTTTCGAGCAATCTCCTCTCCACCACAGACGTGGATGGCAACTAGTGATGACAATTTATATCCTAACCGACGGGTACCGACTCTATCCGTATCCAATCAAAACGGATATTACCCGTTTTGATTGGGTATGGGTACGAGTACGGGTAATACCCGCATTTTACTGTGCGGGTACGGGTAGGGTATGAATATAGGAATACCCTACCCGTGCCCGTACACATACCCTTATCCGTTGGGTAATATCCGTACTCACGCCCATTATCCGTTACTCATACCGGCTGTATACACATATATCTATACACATATATCTACACACACACACACACACATACACACACATATATAGAGAGAGAGAGAGTCTTTTGAAAGTAAATAAATTCTCATATTTGAATAAATTGATTTATAATTAGAATGAGATTATAAATATATTTTGTTAGATATTGTAGTTTTTATGTAACTAGAATGAGATGTTATTTTTAAAAAGTTATTATTATAATCTTTTATTTAAAGAGATTATTATAACTAAAATATTGGGCAAAATTTTTGTATATAAAACTTATTCATATAGTATTGACATATGATCAATTGGCCAACAAATCAAGCATGAGAGTTCAAAAACAATATTTTTTGTCTAATATTTTCGTATATTTTGGTCTAACATATTTTGGTATATTATCATAAAAAATATAACATCTAGTACATATTTTGGTCTAACATTTTCTCCACAACAAGAGACTAGAACTAAGAGCTGTAATTTGGATGTTGCAATGAGAATGTTGGAAACACTGCTCATCTTCATCCTTGTATAGCATTTTAAACTATAATTTTTGTATAAATTCTCCATCAAGTAATAACTTATCACATAAACTTATCACATTACTATTTCATTAACTACATTCATTTGTAAATTACAGTTTTTATATTATG
>CAODLS011733612.1:0-26984 GCA_948243855.1 Flueggea neowawraea | reverse complement strand
TGGTGCTACTGGTTCTTCTTCTCAACCAGGATTACTTCAAAATCCTTATCACATGACTTCATCATCATCTTTAGTTTCTCCTGGCAATATTCCCTCCAACTACTTCAATCCTGAAGTCACTTCTTCACAAGTTAATGCAGTAGCAACAACATTCTCTTCACTTGGTTGCGAAGGTGGCTTCTCTAACTAGATTATTGACAGTGGAGAAACAGATCATGTGGTGTCCAGTTTGTTCTGGTTTACTGATTACAAACCTGTTCAGAATGTTTTTGTTAAATTGCTAAACAAAACAAATGTTCAGGTCGCACATATAGGCACAATCAAAATCTCAAACTTATTGGTTTTTCATGAAGTTCTCTTTGTGCCACATTTTGCTTATAATCTGATATTTGTCAGTAAACTCACTAAAAAAGGGGCTTACAGATTGATATTTCATCATGATGTTTGTCTAATTCAGGACCTACACACCTCGATGATGATTGGAAGAGCTTGACAAAAATCTGGATTGTATCATCTTCTTATTGCTGCATTACCTGACTCTCATCATTCTGTTATGGTTTTTCAGAAAGATAATCTTTGGCATTGTCATCTTGGACATCTTTACAGTCAAAGATTACGAGATATAGCTTCTTTTGACTCTTCTATAATAGATGATCATAAAACGCCTTATGACTATTGTCATTTTGCTAAGCAAAAGAAACTCACTTTTCCTCTTAGTTCATTTGTTACTCATCAGCTTTTTGAATTAGTTCATGCTAATATATGAGGGCCTATGCCAATTGCTACTTACTCAAACCATCATTATTTTCTCACAGTAGTTGATGACTTCAATAGATGTATTTGGATTTTCTTGTTGACAAATAAAAGTGAAGTTAGATTGCATTTGCAAAACTTCATTCAATATGTCAAAGTTCAATTTAATTGTGCTATTAAATCCATTCACACTGATAATGGTCTTGAGTTTCAAATGCCATCTTATTTCGCATCTCATGGTATTCTTCATCAACTTTCCTATCCTTATACGCCTCAACAAAATGATTTAGTTGAGCGTAAACATCAACATATTTTGAATGTTGCTAGAGCACTCAAATTCCAAAGTGGTTTGCCACTCAAATTTTGGGGAGATTGCATTCTACATGCAGTTTATTTGATTAACAGAACTCCTACCCCTATTTTGTCCAATTAAACTCCATATGAAGTTCTGTTTCAAGTTCCTCCAACATATTCTCATCTCAAGATTTTTGGATGTTTGTGCTATATTTCTACTTGTGATCACAATAGGTCCAAATTTGATTCTAGAGCATTAAAGGGTGTTTTCTTGGGATTCAAAACAGGTGTCAAAGGCTACAAAGTACTTGATCTCAAACTCATCAAGTTTATGTCACTCGAAATGTTACTTTTGACGAACATGAATTTCCTTTCGAATCTGATTCTGAATAGCCACTATTGATCCTTTTGTAGTTCATGTTCAAGAAAATCATGAACCTGATCATCATGTTCATAGATCTATTATACCTTCTTCAGCTATCAATGCTTCTGACAATATTTCTCCTGTTGTTTCTTATCATGATGATTCCTTTCCAATTCCTTTGAGAAGATCAATAAGAGCACATTGATTACCTGCCCATCTGCACAATTATGATTGCCATGGTCTTCCCTAAATACATCTCCTTTCACCATCTTATTCTCGCAGTCCACGTAAGCTATCTCAAGTTTTTTCTTACTCAAGGTTATCTCTATCTCATTCCACTTATTCAATTGCTCTTGATTCAATTGTTGAACCAACTTCTTATTCTGAGGCAGTCAAGTATCAATGTTGGAGGGATGCTATACAGGCTGAAATAACAGCTTTAGAAAATAATCACACATGGAGTATTGTTGATCTTCCTCTAGTCAAAAGAGCTATAGACTGCAGACATATGTTTCATATTAAGTATCTGGCTAATGGACAAATTGAGAGGTGCAAAGATCGAATTGTAGCAAAAGGGTTCACTCAGCAAGAATGAGTGGATTTTCTTGATACATTTAGTCGAGTGGCCAAAATGACCTCCATTTGGACTATTCTGGCCTTAGCAGTGGCATATTCTTGGTATTTACAACAGTTGGATGTTAACAATGCCTTTCTTCATGGTGATCTACATGAAGAGGTTTACATGAATCCACCAGAGGGATATACTGTTCCTCCTGGCAAGGTTCTTAAGTTACATAACTCCTTATATGGCCCCAAGCAAGCAAGTAGACAATGGTATGCCAAGCTATCATCTGCTTTACTTAACTGGGGTTTCAAGATAGCTACTTCAGATCATTCCCTCTTCATTAAGACATAGGATCAGTCTTTCATTGCTCTCTTAGTCTACGCTGATGATGTCATTGTGGTTAGCAATGCTTTGTTTTTGGTTACTGATATCAAGCAGAAGCTACATGATGTTTTTCACATCAAGGATTTGAAGGAGCTTAAATACTTTTTGGGTTTAGAAATTGCTCGCTCTCACATAGGTCTTCATCTCTGTCAGAAGAAATTTGCCCTGGATCTTCTCAGAGAGACTGGTTTTCTTGAATCTAGACCAATCTCCACCCCTATGACACATGATTGAAGAATTGTCAAAGAAGGTACATTACTTAAGGAATCTGGTTCATACAGAAGGTTGATTGGGAAGCTTTTATATTTGACAACAACTATACCTGATCTTTCTTTCTTAGTTCAACAATTATCTCAACTTCTTTCTGCACCAACTGAAGCATATATGTCAGCAACTCATTGTGCTCTTTGTTACATCAAATGCACCATTGGACAAGGGTTATTTTATTCTTCTACTTCAGATCATAAACTTCAAGCTTATTCCGGTGCTAATTGGGGAACCTACCACGATTCTAGGAGATCAATTACAGGTTATTGTGTTTTCTATGGCAATTCTTTAATTTCGTAGAAAACCAAAAAGCAAACAACTATATCCAAATCTTCTTCAGAAGCAAAATATAGAGCTTTAGCTTCTACGTGTTGTGAGATACAGTGGTTATTATATCTTCTTTAGGATTTGTTGTAGACTTCTTTAGCTCCTGGTCCTCTTTTCTGTGACAATCTGTCTGCTATACACATTGCACAGAATCCAGTTTTTCACGAGCGTACTAAACACGTCGAAATTGATTACCAGTTGGTTTGGAAAAAGCTACAAACATGATTCATTTGTTTGTTACCAGTTCGTAGTGCACATCAGCTTGTTGATTGCTTCACTAAAACATTGCCTCCCATTTCATTTCATCAAAATATATACAAGCTGAACTTGCTTAACATCTATGTTCAGCTTGTGGGAAGGTCTCAAGATACTAGCAATGAAAACATTGCAGCAGTAGAAGCAACATTGGAAGAAGGAACATAGGGCTTGTAGAAGCAAAGAAATTCGGATTTGTTGACTGGTTCTTAAATATCAAGTTTGTTAGTTATAGTTGTTAGTATAGCTTGTAATGTTGTGCCATGGCAGCACTAGCTTAGTAGCTTACTCGACACACTTTACTTTTACTCTATATATAGATTGTACAAGTTCAATTAATTAATTAATGAAAAACACAATCATTTTTGTTCTAATATGATTCTTCTTACCCAATGATACAAGACATGGGTAGTGTGAGGAGATACAGTGTGGGGATGTTCAAGCTACTAGACATTAGTGTGAGAAAGGATGGTAGTGACCATGTCGACTCTCTTGAGATAAATCAGCATGGGGACAATGGTGTTGGGAGATTAGACAAACCAAACCTACTTAGGTATTCTCGGAGGAAAACTGACATCGCCACTCTACCTAGCCAATAGGCAGCACCGGTATCCTCAGTTCCAGTAGAGCCCAGTTTAGGTATCCTTTCAAGACCTCCTCATCCTAATTCGTCTCTTGATTCCTCATTTCATAATGATCTTGATATACCTATTGTTCTCAGAAAAATGTGTTTGTGATTGCGCTAGACATCCTATATCCCACTTTGTCCCTTACGACTCACTCTCACCTTCCTTTAGAGTTTTTTTGTATCCTTGGATTCTGTTTATGTTCCTTAGAGATGGAAAGAAGTTATTAATGATTCACAATGGAGATATTTTATGGATGAAGAGATGTAAGCTTTAGTAAAGAATGGAACTTGGGAGCTTGTGGAATCACCCCCTAGAAAGAAATCTGTAGGATGCAAGTTGATTTTTACTATTAAGGCTGATGGAAGGAGAAAATCATGTCTAGTAGCAAAGGGGTTTTACTCAAACTCAATGCATTGAATACCAAAAAACATTTCCTCTGGTTGAAAAAATGAACGCTGTCAGAATTCTTCTATCCTGTGTAGCTAATCTTGGATGGGAACTGGAATAATTAGATGTGAAAAATGCATTCCTACATGGACAGCTAGAAGATGAAGTGCACATGGAAATCCCACCTGGTTAGGCTAATTGTAAAATTGAAGGAAAGGTGTGCAGACTAAAGGAGGCACTGTATGGCTTAAAATAGTCCCCTCGGGCCTGGTTTGGAAGACTTAGAGAAGCTAGATCACTTTCGGTTATCAACAAAATGTTGCGGATCATACAATGTTTGTGGAACACTAACGGAAGGATTACAATTCTTATTGTGTATGTTCATGACGTGGTTGTGATAGGAAATCAAGAAGATATAATAAGACACAAACAAAAATTAGCCACTAAATTTGTGTTTCCTAACAAAAGTATGTTCTGGCCTTGTTAGAAGAAATAGGAATGTTGGGTTGCAAACCAGTTGAAACACCTATTGAAGCTAATCGTAAGTTGAGCAAGGATGATGGAGAACATGTGGATGTAGGTCGATGTCAAAGGTTAGTTGGAAGACCGATTTATTTATCTCATACACGCCTTGAGATTGCTTATATAGTCAACATTTTGAGTCAGTTTATGCTTAGACTGAGAACTGTTCATCTTGAAGCTGTGTTTAGAGTTCACCGGTATCTTAAGTCTACTCCAGGGAAGGGGCTGTTATTTACCAACAATGGTCATCTAAACATAGAAGCCTATACTGATGTAGATTGGGCAGGCCCAGCGGTTGATAGATTCTCCACCACAGGTTATTGTTCATTTGTTGGGGGGAATTTATACTTGGCGTAACAAGAAGCAGGGTGTGGTTGCTAGGTCAAGTGCAGAAGCAGAGTGCGAGAATTGTGTTGTTTTTGTTATGAGTTTGTGCTGCTAGCTTTTTGTTTTATTACGTGGGAATTTACGTGTTCATTTTGGTTGCTTAGGAACTTTTTGACTGCATGTTTGGTTGCATATATGTTCGTTTATTGCTCTAAGGGTTACTTTGTAATGATTTTTTTTATTCTGTTGCATGCTGATGGAAATATGAGGTAATTAATGATATGACTAAGTCATCTTATTGCCAATGGTTGCTACTTGTTGTTACTCCAATGGTTCTGATCAAGAATGGAAGTTTTGATTTATTTCATTCTGCTTTTGGATTGGTTAAATAGCAGCAAACTTCACTTGTAAGCACCCCAACCGTGAATGAGTTTACAATAACTTACTGCCACAATAATTGTTAGGATTTATTTTGATCAGTGGAGTATAATGTTGATTTTCTATAGGATTCATTTAGAGGTTGTCTTTGATACCTTGTGTAGTACTCATATGAGTTCTTTGGATGTGGTTGTTAGATTTATATCATAGTCCAATCATTGATGTACATTGTCATTTATCATTTAATAAAGAGACATTTTATTTCATATATATGAAATATTAATGTTTTATGAAGATAAAATTTCATAAATAGTTTATTCTTCTTTATGTCATCAAGTATGTGACTTGATAGTAAAACCCTAAGGTAAAAAGAATATTATTCTAAATGTCCCTAGTCAATTGTTATCATGGGAATGATAATGAATTAAGGTTAGTATATTGCTAAGTGGATAATCACATTTTACTGATTATGGATATTAAATATTACTTAGAACATAGATACATATTAGGAAACATGTATTGAACTGGCCCGCTATGAAAGAACTTCATGGATTGATGTCACAAGTAGCTTTCATGCAGTGGTGATTTTTGAGTTCTCTGACTGAAACTCACTATTGACTCATACTTGAGGAATCACATGTTTTAACTTAGTCAAACATCATTCATAATAGAATAACAATAAAGGCTATGATTGGATATGTTATGAAACTTGTAGAGGAATGTTAGTGATATTGACAAATTTGTTCCTCTTATGAAGAATGATATCTCGAGGCCACTTGATGAGTAGGATTGATGGAATGTATGCATTCTTAAATGAATCGATAAAGGGATTATCAATGTCATTTGTTATATCATTCTACTTGGGATCTAGAAGCACATTAAGCAATATAAGGTTGACATGTAACCATGTCTTATGTTTAATCTAGGTATCATGAGAGAAAATAACTAAATATCAAACTATGAAAGATTAACTCAGATCACTGACCCCACTTGATTTTGAGTTGTCATAATGTATTACTAGATACCGCTTATCACTTATGGACAATAGGCCCTAGTTTTGGGACAATGCTCATTGCCAATTTCAAGTGGACCTATTGGGCCACACACTAGAATGAACTGAACTAGCTTGCAAATATTCTCCCTTGTTGTAATTGAATTATTAAGATGATTAATTTGATTGATCATTAATAATTCAGAGTTTTTATAGTTTATGTCTTAAATATGATATAAGACATTATCCATTAAATGTATTTTTTCTTTTAATATAAATTATTTATTATTAAGTTAAAAATGTTTTGGGTATTGTATTATGTTGACATAATTTTGGCCCATGTATATTAATAATAAAGTGATTTATCTAATAATAATATATCATGTAATTAAATACTCAATAACAATTAATGAGCTCTTTAAAAATTTGGCACAATATTCTTGTGGGACAAGAAAAATAAAACCTAGTACACATGTGACTAGGGTTTTGGCATACTCTAATTAAAGAAGAGTTCTTATACTTGTGGGACAAGAAACATAAAACCTAGTACGCATGTGGCTAGGGTTTTCCATGTGCATATAAATACGAAGCACATCTTCCTATTTTAGAGGGGCTATGCCAAATTTGTGAGTGGCACAAATAAAAGAGAGAAGATTATTTTTGAGAATTAGAATAGAGATTCCTAGTGCTAGTACACTTTACTGATCTAAAGGATTTCATTTGTGTGGGTTCCTTTAGACACGTTCGCGTATAGACAACGTGAGGAAATGAGATTTGATTTTGAATACTAAAAGCAACATCAACACTCCATTCGGCTATACATTCAAGCATTGATTTTAAGGTAGAAACCCTAACCCTAATCGTGTATGTTGATGTGCATAGATCCTTGGTAGAATTCTATGTTAAAATTTTTATTATTTCCACTGCGTTATGTTCTTATGAATGTCATATTACTAGTTATGAATTGCTGCATGTTCATTGTTTTTAGTTCCATGATGAATTTCAGCTACATCTTCTTCACTTCTGTAGATAGCTTCAACATCAACCTTTTGTTTTGCAAAACCTCCATCAAAGGCTTTCCAATCCCAAGCTGCATCTTCATCAAACTTGACATCTCTGCTTATGATTATTTCGTTTGAATTTGCATCAAACACTTTATAACCTTTTACACTAGTTCCACAACTAATCTATCCTAAATTTACACAATAATTCAAGCATAAAAGTATATCACTTTCGCCCTACTTGTACTTGATTATTGATGAATTTACACACTTTTTGTGTTTTTTGTAGGGTAATAGACTTTGAATTATATGGGATGAAAAATAGATTAAAAATTCATGGAAAATATATTTTTGAAGTCGGAAGATCAATGGAAGAAAGTGCAACAAAAATTGGCTCGAATGGTGCAAAGATCAGTGATGCGCGAAAGGAAGGTGTGCTGCCATAATAGGTCATGGCCGTGAGATTTGGAAAACAGAATTCCATCACGGCTGTGACCTCCAAAAATCACGGTCGTGATTGATCTACGAAGGGGACGAATTTCAATGGCGGAAAGGGCTCTTTGTGGTGGACAAAATACACTTGGGGCATTTTTTTGTTGCATATTTACTAGAGGTTTAACACGTGTAAAGGGGTATAAATACCCCTCCAAGGAACATCAAACCCAAGGGAACGAGTATTAATAGTGATCAATTCGTAAAATAAAAGCAATAAATAACATGATTTGATTTTTTTAGGTTTTTGAATAAGAGACAAGCAGTTGACAAAAGGAGTAAACAATAATTAATGAAGCTTTAGGACTTTCGAGATTTCAACTAAAGAATCCTACGTGCGACATTAATGAATGGGGTTTTAGGAATGATTGTTCTCTCTACCGAGCTAGCCTAAAAGCCTCTCTCAAAGTCATTTATGTCATATCTACATTTACTGAAAGGGTCCTCTCGGCCTCAATTAGATAAAATAGGTTCAATATGCCATTAAGAAATTTCATCGAACACCTTGCAAGCAAGCAATATCTATATCCTAAACTAGACAAGTTTAATGCTTGTGGGCATCACCTAGCCTTCATCTCTCAATTCTTCAACTAGGCTTACCTAAACTACAACTATGGTGGCCCAATCATAATCAAGCATAACAAGTCAATAAATCAATACCATGGGCAATCATTCAAATTAAGAACATAAATCACAAGACCCATTAAAAATAAACTTAAAATATGGAATTCAAATGCACAAAAGCAAAATCCATTCATTAAATAGCAAGTATTCATCAATAGCTTACATCTCTAAGTCCTAATAAGAGATTTAAGCACCATGATTAAGGAAAACAAAATAAGACAATAAATGCTAAAATAAAACATAGTAACCAAAAAAAAATGTGAAGAATCAAAGGAAGGGTTAATGTAGAGAAGCCTCTTCAAGTCTCCTTCAAGAGATTCTCAATCTTCAAGCACTCCCTTTTGTTCTTGCATAAAACCCTAAAAACCCATTCTAAAAATTGAAAGACAAAAGGAATGTTTTTGGATGTGTAGAGAATGATCTAAAAAGGAAAATATAAGGAGTATTTATAGCCCCATACATATGCCAAATCCTACATAAAATTCTACCAAACTTGCCCATTGCATGTGCATTGGTCCCTACAGCTTTCTCTCTCCTCGTCACTTTTTGTCTTAACTCTGCAGGGATGCCACGGTCATGACCTTCAGAGCCATGATCGTGGATTGCTTTTGTCCACGATTTGGCACTGAAATTGTGAAGACACGGCCAAAAAATACAAGACACGCAGTGTCTTATGTCAGTGTAATAAGACACAGTCGTGTCTTGTTCCTTCACGGTCGTGTCTTGTTTCTGGGTGCTCTTTCTTCACTCTTTTGCTTGCCATGGCTGTGGGCTGCAACCACCACGATCGTGGCACCTCTTTGTATACTTTTTCTTCAATTTCTTCATCATTTCTTGAGTTGGTTCAAGGCCTTTTCATATTACATCATTTCTCCATCATTTCCAACTCATTTTCTTCATATTTGTCTCATCCTACAAAGTCACAAAGATCATATTAAATTCATTATAAACACATGATTTCTAGGAAAAAAATGTATGAATTCTTGCTTAATTTATCATGTAATTTTAGCATACATCACGAGGCTTTCTCTACACCTTATTCTCTATCTTTTCTCGTTATTTTCATAGTTATTTACCATGATTTATGTAGTAGTTCACTATTTTATTTTTATGAACATGGTCATGGTAGCTTAAACCCATTTTTAGAGTTGATAGATGTAGACTCTTGATAGATATTTGTTATATTTATGGATGAGTTTGATGTATTTCATATGATATCTTGTGTTTATATTGGATTGATTCAATGACTTATTGTGAATGAATATTCTTATGCTTGATCACCATAATAATATTAGTGATAAATCTAGGTGAAGGATCGAAAGATGAAGCTTTGATGAGGTCTACAAGCATTCAAATTACCATACTTAGGATAGATATATTCTATGTAGGTAAGGTGTTCGATGAAAGTCCCGAATGAACCTAACGAGTCTAGTTTAGTTAGGCGGGGCCGAAATGACCCTTCTCATAAATGTAAACTTAGCTTGAATGAACTTGAAAGAGGCTTTAAGCGAATTTAGTGAGAGAATACTCAATCCATAAAAGAACCCATTCATGAGTATAACAAATAGAAGTATTGGTCGAACCTCAAAGGCCCTAACATCTTATCATATATTGTTTGTTTCATTTTGCAACTTACTTTAAGTGTTTACTTCATTGCATTGGTATTTTTTATTCAAAAATACAAAAAACAAATCATTGAACTTTTAATTTCTTGTCACGAATTGATCACATTAGTAAACCATTCCCGTGGATTCGATAAACTAAGAATACTCCAAAAGGGAAAACTACATTGACAACTGTGCGCTTATGGAAAGCCGATCAACAACCCATAAAAATGCCAACAATAGCTCTTTTGTCAAGATTGTCTCTTTTTACAGTAGGTACATGGACATAGCAAACACATCTAAACACCTTTAGATGTTGTATCGACAGTTTGAATCCATTCCAAGATTCAAAAGCAGTTCTACTCTTAAAGGCTTTAGTAGGAGACCTGTTAAGTAAGTATAGAGCTTTAACAGCTTTTCCCTATAACACCTTACCCGATATTTGATTAAAATTTTGACTTCTTAGATAATGATTTAGGTGTTCGGATACTTGTGTGGGACCAAAAGGTTATCTTTTGTCAAGGTTTTCATAAGTTTAAATGTAAATAAGCCTAGGAATGACTAACTTACATACCTAGGCCCAATGGAGTTATGCACACGAGCTGGGAATGAGTAACGAACATAAGCACCAAAATTTACGTACGTACGCAAACTGTTACGCACTAATTGGATTCTTGCAAGTGCACAAGAATTGATATAGTTTTAACCCTCAACTATTCCTTGATTATCGAATCCTCGAAGAACGTGAAATAATTGTGATCAAAAAATAAAAGAAAAGCAAATGAACACATGTTTGGTTTTTTGATTTTTGAGTAATTGGAAGAAAACACAATGCAAGTAATAGAAGCAAGAGTTGAAATGAGGATTTCAATAGGAAAAAAGCATTGGGCCTTCAAGATTTTGGCTAAAGAATTCAATTTAGCTAAACCAATGAAAGGGTTTTTAGGATTGAGTGTTCTCTCCACTAAGCTAGTTTGGAGTCTCTCTCAAGGTCATCTAAACCATCCATACATTAATTAAGAGGGGTCATCTCTACCTCACTTAAGTTAATTAGGATCATTAGGGTATAAAGTAATTTCAACGAATACCTTATGGGCATAGACATTTCTCTATCCTAAACCGCACAACTTTGATGGTTATAGCCTCATTTAGTCTTCATCTCTCGATACTTCAACTAAGCTTGCTAGAATTATAACTAAGGTGGCCAATCTAAGTCACAATCACATAAAACAACTCATCAAACCAACTCAATAAATTAATAGATAAGAAACATTAACAAGAACATTAAACCAATCAATAGCAAATCAAAATCATCATCCCTAGCCTACATCTTTACAACCCAACTAAGAAAATTAAGCTATCATATTGAAATCAAACATAAAAGCATTGATATCCATTGAAAGCATCATAGAAATTCAAATACAAAAGAGGAAAAGTCAAAGAAAACAAAATCTAAGAGCCTTTGATGAAGGATTCCAAATATGGTAGCCTTGGGCAATTAATTTCCCTTTCCTTCTCCTTAATCTAAAACTAGATTAACAAGAAATTAAAGAGTGTTATTGAAAAGGAAAATTCTAGGTTAGAGAATGAAAGATGATGTAAAATATATTCTAAAAGGGTGATAGAGAGGGCTTTTATACCCCTTTCCCAACTTAGAAAACCCTACAGGAGATATCCCAAAAATGGTCTTTAGTCCCCACATGCTTGTCCTTTTTAGCAGCTTTCCCTCTCTTAAGCTCCAGCGTTCCACGATCGTGGCACACAACACCACCATGGTTGTGGCACATCTTTGCTAGAATTGTGCAAGTTTATTCTACTTGCCACGGCAGTGGCCTTTGGCCACCACGACCGTGGCACCTCTCTTCTATTTGTTTCCTTCATTTTCCTCATGGTTTCTTTAGTTTTCTTGAGGCCTTTCCACTTTGGATTTCTTTTGTACCTTTTTCCACTTCTTTTCTCCAAATTTTCTCATCTTACAAGCATCACAAATATCATAAAAAAAATTCACCATAAAAGCATGATTTATAGGATGAGAATAACCATATTCTTGCTTGATTAAATATATAAATTTAGAACACATCAAACTTATCCACACTTAATCGTTTTCTTGTCCTCAAGCAAACTAATTCACAACCTAGAGCAAGTATAACAATTGATTTAAACAAGTTGAAAGAGTTTTACACTATGCAAGTATGTGAATAACATGATATGAAGAGGATAATATTCTACACATCAATCACGCAAACCAAACATTGGTATTGAGAAGTGGCAATTCCAAGAGTTCAATAATCAAATCCCCTAGTCTATTGGCATCTCCAAAGCTTATCTCATTCATTGCTAAGATTAGAACACATTTTTCTTTAGTTTTAGAAACTTGGTATTTTCATTCATTTACAAACAAGAGTGCTTTACTTCAACTCTTTCTTTCTTTCCTTACATTTTATTTTCATTGCTTTCACTCTCATTTTGGGTGCTACAAACGAGTGAGTGAATTAAGGGTCCCATGTGATTACACTTATTTATTTATAATGAGGGTACTTATCATTTCCACCTCGAGGTGAAGGCCCCATGCACTTATCCTCGTTTAGGTTCACAATCAAAAGTGAAGCATAACCATCTAAGCATTCAATTTAAGCACTTAACCTTTTAATAAAACCAAGCTTACTCTAAAGTTAACACCATTTAATCATTCATGCACAATTATTTAGCAACTAGTTCGAAAGCTTTTTGTTATGCCACCACTTAATAGATTAAAGTCATTGATCAAAGAACTCTTAACCTTGCCACTTAAAAATGCTAACTTTTGGTTCAAGAGATTAATAAATAGCAAAGCTTCCTCAAATGGGCATGGTAAAAGAATACTTAAATAGTACAAGATTCTCTCAACAAATTCAAAAATCAATTGTATCCAAAATGAGTTCAATGTATCCTATTTTTTTTAATTTTTTTTGATGAAAATCAAGCACAAATCAAGCAAGAATCAACTCAAATGACCACACAACCAATACCCCAAACAATCAAATAAGCATTCAAAATTAAACTATTCCCCTACGCTTATTTTGAGCATTGTCTCCAATGTTCAATAAATATAAGTCCAGATCAGTCTATACAAGCTTAAAAACAAAATGGACAACTACAAATTATGTATATCAAGCATAAACTTAAAAAGAAAGGGTTTAAAGATGTTTCTCTATTCTCCATTTGTGATTGTTTCCTTGGTGTTGGTTCACTTGCATGGCTATCGATAAACTTAGTTTAACGTCATTGTGGACATGGATGTTGGACTTAAGACATTAAAAGTGAGAGCAAATAGAAAAATGGGCAATGAAAGTATATAGGCACACCTCTCAAATTATTTCATGACATGCTTTACAATAAAGGGAAATGTGCTCATACACTACATGCAAATGTAAGATAGCCTACACGACATGTCCATGTTACGGGAAGGAACCATATTTGCTTGCTCAAGAGGACCAAGTCATCCCTCCTCGTCTTCATCACTGTCATTGTTGTTGGGATTGTGAAACCTCCAAAGAATTTTCTCGAGTTGGTTCTAGTGGAATGTGCATTTTGGGTGTGGTTTGAAACAATGAGTTGTCTTTTTGAAAAAGGCCACCACTTTCCCTTGCAACCACTTGTATTGTTGAGCCAATTCTCAAAGTATTTTACTTTGCACACATTTTTCTTTCCTCAACTTGTACATATTGTTCTTGAAAAACTCCGAGGAAAGAATGGGATTGGAAGAGCTAGAACCAACTTGATGGTCAACTTGAATCTGTTGTTGAGCTTGGTGGGAAGAGGGAACATGCTCCTTTGGCTTTGGAATAGATATCTTGGTCCATTTTGAAGACATAAGGGCAACATCTCCCATATGACCCTCCCATACCAAATGCATACTTTTCCACATTTGCATATCGAAAACTCTCATCTTTTTAACAGCCTTTCGGCTTCTAAGACTCATTCTGAAATACTTGGCCATCTTTGTTACATACACTCCTCCATAGAGTTGCCCCTTCTCCTTAGTTGCCATAGCTTGGAAGTGCATTGCCATTAGTTTCCCTAAGTCGATCTTTTTGCCATTTTCCATACTGTAGAGACATAACAACGCAACCTTATTTACTACACTATCACTCTCTCCATGACCACTAATGAAATTAGTCAACCATTTGTGCACCATCCTATTCACACAGCTACACCTCTCTAAAGCTTTCGAAACACCTCCATTGAACACCACATTTCGATGATTGCATAACTCTCTCCATAAAGCATTCCTCTCATCCTTGTTCCACTTAATAAGTATGGATCAATTTTGGGTCTCTCCTCAATTGCACAATAATTGTCATAACCCGAGTCGTGCCGGTGACCGGCGTACAATGTGAACTGTCTATGGAAGATCAGATAATCTTGCACAAGCCTCGGAGATACATATATTATACCCAGGCAATCATTTATCAAAGCATTTATTTAATGAAATACGATATATAAGAAAATAGTATAGATATAATATGATCAAAATAGCATAACCGTTAGTTAGTGAAAATGATTTCCAAAATACAAAACTATAGCCCAGTATCCCCACAGAAACCCGGTATGGAACTCTAAAAACAAAGTACAAAAGTAGAGCCTGAACGAAGGCGCTCTCTGAATAGCAAGAATGCCTCACTGGTGACGAGATGCCGAACAGATGCTAAGCTACAAAATATATCTGTAGGGCAGGCAAAGAAGATAGACAGAAATAAAATGGGGGTCAGGACCCAGTGAGAAAATAGCACTCCAGATTGCCTCATATGTGCCTCACAAAGACAGTTTTGAAAACTGTTCAAAAGATACTGCACACGTATATACCGATATAATATATATACACACACCCACTACATATGTAATAGCTTTCAGAAAACGTTTACCAAAACATTCCCATACAAAGCAGACAACATGCATTCAGACAGTATCAGAGTATATATATATATAATAACAGAGTCATAATATGGGACTAGAATAGAATGTACAGAATAGTATTGTGGACTAACCACTAGATAAAACAGATCATGTATCTGGCCAGATACACGGATACCCCTTTGCCTCGACAACTAAGGCCTTCGTATAGCGTCGATATATTGATGGTTACGTACCCCGTAACTAGGTTTCCCATATCAGAATATATTATTTACCGTAATATAACAGACAATCATGTATAACATATTTTCATATTTTCAAAAAACATGTATATATATATATATATATATATATTAACCAAGTAAAACGTTGGTTATTGCAAACTACATAAGTCCGATTAATAATTAGCCAAATAATTGTTAGTCAGACTTCATGTCATATCCCGACATAACAAGAAACTATATAAGTAGGAAGACACAGCCTATGTGTCTGAAGCTGCCATTTCACTCACCTGGTGTCCAAAACTGACAATCCAGTCAAGCCCCACTCGGCGACTAATCGTACTGGCAGGAACAGGAAGTTGGAACATATACACCCATAACATATATCAAAAAAGTGATGTTGGTATTGTGGCGGTATTGAATGTATGATATGCATATGCAGATGCATACGCTCAAAGATGCTGAAACTCTATTCCGAATGATAAACCATCATTCACAACTCAAAATTCAAATTTCATTTAAAATTACAGTTTGGTCTCCGACCAATGTAAAATTATGTTCTAGACCCCGGGACTTGACTAAGTCCTAAACAGTCCTCAAAGTATTTTGGAATTACTAACTAGTCCTTTAAGTACTTAGAATTTTCAAAATAGTCCCCCAACACTAAGAGGTACAAAAGTGTGCAAAATTACACATTTGGTCCCTCATAACAATGCTTCACTCAAGTAACCCAAAAGGCTTACTCGAGTGATACCAATAGCAGCTTACTTGAGTAAGCCATATGAGTTTACTCGAGTAATCCGTGAGCATCGGTTACTCGAGTAAGCCTCGTGCTTACTCTAGTAAGACCCTGCAGATCATACCTAAACTCGACAAACCTTGATTTCACAGATGGAAATTGATGCCCAACACCCACATTGACTCGAATTAAGCCCCTGAACTCAAATCTAGAGTAAAAATAATCAACTCAACTTGGAAACACCATACATCGATCCAAAATGAATGAGTTTAAAACCCATTCACTATCATGTTCGATTTATGCGAAAACAAGCCAACATTATGTGTTAATAGTCTCCTAAAGTCCTGAAATCACAACTCTTACTGCTCATTCTAACATAAACAACCTATATCTGAACTTAGAAGCATTTGTTCAAAACCCTAAAATGAACAATCATGCAAAATGAGAGGAAATAAGAGAATGAGAGGTGGAGAAACGTAATCCTACCTCAAGAGACGTTTAGGAAGGAACAAGATCCAACCGAAATGGCTTCTGGGTGAAATGGGAGTGATTTGAGTGAGAAAAGATGAAATAAAGTCTAAGAACTCGGGTGGAGGTATATATAGACCCTTACCCAAAATGACATTGTTTCACGCATTGTGTGCATATCTCACTCGAGTGACAGGTCATCTCACTCAAGTGACACACCCCTTACTCGAATAACACAAATGGTTACTCGAGTAACGCATTCCCAAGTTTTCATCATGTTCATCCCGAAACAAGGCTTACTCGAGTAACCAAGTAGCTTACTCTAGTAACACATGCCTTATATCACTCGAGTAAGGCTGAACCGCTTACTCGAGTAACCTATGGTTAATATCACTAAAGTAACATGCAAAGGCTTACTCGAGTAACACATCTCAACACCATAAGTCACCTACTCAACACTCCAATCGATCGAGATCGAATCGGGGCGGAAACGAAAGCTATAGAGAGCTGTATTGGAATCCGACGGGGTATTACAATAATAACACCCCATTGCCAACCCAAACTCATCAAAGAATAAAATCCTCTCCACTTTTGCTAGGCGAAACCTCATTTTGCAACTATGTCCATCGGTCCAATCAACACAAAATATGCACAACAACTCAAGTGTTAACTTCTCACAAATGTCTTCCATTACATTGTACAACTCAATAAATCCACATGTAACCGTCATTTCCCTAGCATCCTCAAACACCTCCAAAGCTACCAAGTATTCTTTATACACAAATTTTTTTGGAGCAATAATAAGCTTAGAGAGCTTACCATACCATTCCTTTGGAAACTCCTAATCCGTCCTGAACTCCAAAAAATAAGCGAGAAGACTTATTTGGTTAGGAAAAGAGGCATCGATCATGTGAGTCGTCGACTTACACCTTTTATGGGTGGTGGGGTCTTGAGGTAGAGACCCAACTTTTTGTGTTAATGTACTCTCTTTTGGTGGAACATGATTGAAAGCCTGAATCAAAGTGTTCTTTTGTATCTCTTTACCTTTTTCCATTCCTACATGTGAATGTTTTTCTTAATCAAAAATCCCCAAAACAAATCATGTTATTTATTGCTTTTCCTTTACGAATCGATCACATTTAGTACTCATTCCCTTAAATTCAATAAGACTAGGAATACTCTCAATGTAAAACTACATTGATTCTAGTACACTTGTAAGAACCCCATCATTGAGGTGACAGACCATTCATTGGCGGTGTGCGACCAAATTATTTGCTCGGTGTCCAGGTGAGTTGGATACCACTCTTCACACATAAGTTGTGTTTTCCTAATTTATATTGTTCTTGTTGTGCTCTCACACTGAAATATAACCTAGATTAGTTAAGTTTCGGTAAGAAAAATCTGGTTTGTGTGAGATTCTGTGATAAGAAATTCGTTTAAGCTAATTCACATTTTCCTGAATTAAATGTTTTGTTTTAGAATTCACATATAATTATTCTAAATACCCATCTATCATGTGCGCTTTTCTGCTTCTGCATATCTATTTTTGGATAGTATCTATTTTATTAGATATCTGTACTTAATAGGATAACATATGTCAGTGATTATCTGTCTATTTCATATGATTACATTTTTCAATATTTTTAATAATAATTCTGCTAAGAAAGATATGCAAATAGCATAATATATTATATGTATAATATATTTTGGAATTAGGTTTGTAATTAATTGTCTATTATGCATGCTTGGTTGATAATATTATATATTTTATATTTCATATTTTGTATTAATAAATTCTCTGGTGGTCGTAGTCTACATATGCTTTAGTGGCTAATATTTGCCTTAGTGGCTAATATGTGCAGTAGTGGCTATCTGTTGCCTAAGTGGCTATAACTCGCCGAAGTGGCCATTATTCGTCTAAGCGGCTACCATCTGCTATTATTCGCCTAAGTGGTTACCGTTTGCTATTATCCGCCTGTGTGGCTACCATCTACTATTATAGCCTTATTGGCTAATGTCTGCTAGTGTCAGCCTTAACGGCTACTGTATGCTACTATTTGCCATAGTGGCCATCTACTTACCTATGCGACTAATACTAGTTTCAAAATTTTTGATAAGCTAATATGAGAGATATAATCAATTTTTTTAAGATTTGAGTCTATATGATCAATGATAGCAGAATATGTTACGAACTTTGTATATGTTATATTTAATTATTTGCATGTTGTTTGTAATACGATACCTCTCCAATTTTCTGTTGTAATATATGTCTGATATTTATGATGTTTGACCATATGCTTTTTCCTTCTATGCGACATGTTTTGAAAAAGGTTTTCGAACTATTATTTGTATGTATTTGCATGTCTATGAGTGTTATATGAGTACATACGTGTAGGTAGTACTTTTTCGAAAATTCTTTCAAAATTGTTTATGTATTATCCCTCATTGAGTTATCCCGCCCTCTTCTGTTGTCATTTCAGGTTATCTCGGCCTGTCTTGCTTAGTGAGGATCTCTATTCATCAATGGATGCCCTTTTGTTTGGACCCAATATGTCTGTGTTAGTAGATGCTTCACAATGGAGATATCTAGGGGTTATGGGGTTTTGATTGTTAGTTTGTTAATTGAAATACTTAGTAATGCTTATATTTATTTTGGTTAATAATCTATATTATGTTATGTTTAGCATTTTATCAGTTTAACATTATCGTTAGTTCTTGCTTAATAATATGGTTAGTAATTGTTTGCTAAAACAAAATGGGTAGATAATCTATGTAATCCCAATATGTCAATCAAAGATTGGAGGGGGGGAATTGGATTTCTTGCCAAAAGTTAAAACCTCTTCAAAATCTTTTCAATATTTTGCAAAACAAATCAGTAGCTCAATCCAAAATGCAACCACACAAGAATGAAATAAAGAGAGTAAGGGATAGAGAATCAAAGCCCGGATTTATAGTGGTTCGATCCTCCATAACCTACGCCCACTCCTCTAGCTCACTAGAGAGTTTTCAATCAACTAATCACTTTCTCACTTGTGGGTGAAGGGAAACTGTTAAACTTTTTATTTTGCAGGTTCACAATCAACCTTTACACACTTCTTGTCAGTCTGAAATAACAAACCAACACTAATTTTACAAGGCTCAATACTAACCACTCTTATTTTTCTAAGGCTCAATAAGCAAACATATACTACCCTCAAGCTTTAACACCAAAGCTTGATTACAAGTGGAACCTAAAGTGAAAACAATATTCTCTCACCAACTCAGTAAACAAATAGCAATTGAAAGCTCAATTGGCATGTAAGAACTCAAGAACACTAGGAGAGGGAAAATCACAAATCAAATTAACAAAGCTTGGGCACTCTCTCAAAAATTGTTCTTAGTTACCTTTGGTGTAGGGACGTCTATTTATAGTCATTCTTCCAAAAATAGCTGTTGTAAATCTCGATGTTGCCGTTGTGAGAGAATTGTAAAATAGTGAATATACTGACGTCAGGCCATGCTACGTGCTTACCATCGGTATTATATGCATATTCCATGATTTTATCAGAGTAGTATGCACCGTAGTCTCCTTCTGCGTGTATAGTATAGTGTCTGGTAGCCACTGCTTGAATTAAATTGATACCAGGTACCTACTACGCACATTGATGCACTTCTGTGTATGTAGTACTACAGTCTTGTGAACTTTACACAATCCTTCTACATGCATTAACGATTTTCCAAGATCTCACCTTTGATTCTTCACGTGATTGTGTCAGAGAATATTCAAATTTAAATTTCTGAGGAGCATCTCAGATTTTTCAGATAGTCCAGCTCATCCTCATCTATGTGCGTAATATTTGTTTTACATGCGTAGCATGAGATCTTCTGACATCACCTGTATTTATCAGAGAATATTCCGATTTTAAATTATGACACACACTCTAATGGAATTTGTCTTCATCTCAAATTTGGTGTCACCTTCATCTACATGCGTAGATCCTTCTTCTACGTGCGTAGTATGATGCAACCTTTAGACCAGTAGGATCTTCTTCTTTTCTAAGTGACTTGAGCTAGGTATAATGCTCACAACATAAGTGTGGACCATTTTGTCTTCTGATTTCAACAAGTGTACGTGGACTGCATTTCCTTCTATGCGCATTCCATTGGTTCTACATGCAATGTATGCTCTGCCACGTGCATAGTGTCTATTTTTGGAAAACTCAGAAAACCTCCAACATGAGCAACATGCAGAGAGGGTTGTAGAATGTGCACAACTTAACTATTTCAAGTGTTTTGTTAAATCATCAAAACTTAGAAAAAATTCACATGCTGACCAAATGGCTTAACAATCTAATTGTCTGACGCTTGTGCGGGGATGGTCGGGCTTATGACATGGTCTGGTTTTGGGTCATGACATTAACATACGTTATGTTACTAAAAAATCTATCAGTAGCGTCGATCTCACAAAATTTATGATCAACAAACATTGTAGGAAGCATAACGTACATCATGCATGCATAATGTACGTTGCACAATTCAAGACGTATGTTATGCCTCTTTTCCTGATGGTGTACATCTTGCTAAGGCTAATGTATGTTGTCATGCTCTAGACAACATTCCTTGACTACCCTCGCTCGCACGCATGCGTCAGATCATTCCCGTGGCTCAACAACACCTAAACTTGTAAGAATATCATCATTAAACATCCTCAGTCATCTAATCACCATCCCGAGTACTCAAGATCAAATTGAAATTGAACGAGGTACAACAAAAGGTCGAGTAAAAAATGGGCGAGATGTTAAAATGCGTGTCACAACCATGATAGTTGTCATGGATGTGACATAGAGCAAACTCATGTCACATTCTCCTTCCTTTTCTCAAATTTCTCCCTTTTTCTCTTCCTATCAAAGCCAAAAAAATCATGCAAGATTTCGTCAAATCTATCACAATTAGAAGCAAAAAGCAAGTTAATTCATTCGATATGAATGATATGAAATGTGTGCATCATTTCTCTTAGTTATGAAAAGTGTTCTTTGTTTACTTCTTATAATAGAATGTAAAACATATGAATCCTTTATCATTGACTCTTTTTAAATAGGGAAGATAACTGATCGTATAGTGTTTTGGCATTAGATGGGACAAAAATGATTACAGAGATGGAATTTAAGTTTTGTACTTTCGTTATGGTTATTCAACTTTATGGAGAATTTTTTATGATGGGTTCATAGTGGTTTTGCAGTGAAGATGTTAACTGATGATCAAATGTTCAATTATGGTTTTTTTGAATTTCTATTTAAGAAAAAGAGGAGGTTGTGGATTGTTAAAACAATGTTGGTTCACATGAAAATTCCCTCTCAACTCTCATGACTAACAATGTAATACCCGTCGAATTCCAGTAAGACTTTCTGTAGCTTTTCGTTTTGTCCCGTTTTTATCTAGAACGTTTGGAGTGTTGAGTTGATGATTAATAGCTTTCAAGGGGAGTTACTCAAGCAAGCAAAAGGCTTTACTCGAGTAAAACAGATTATGGATTAGTCGAGTAAGCACTTCTAGGTTACTCGAGTGAAACGGGGTATGGATCACTCGAGTAAACCTCCCTATTACTCGAATGAGCCATGTCTCCAGATGAATATCTAGGAAAATCTTACTAGAGTAAGTGGGTTATCACTTGTGTAAGAAAGAGTGCCACTCGAGTGATAAACGCAAATTTGCTGAAACGGTGCTGTTTCAGGACGGGGTCTATATATACCACATACTTGATTATTTTGGCCTCACTCACTCATTTCTCCCTCAAATCACTCCTATTCTGTCCGAAAATCATTTTCATTGATTACCAATCAATCCTAAACATATATTGAGGTAAGATCAATCGTCCATTCGCATTATTTCATCATTTTTACTCTTAATTCTCAGATTTTATTCTGGGCCGAAATTGCATATAGATTCGAATTTAACATGTTTCTGTTGGGATGATTGTTAGAGAATGTTAGATAGTGGTGGAACTAGCCTAGAAACACCTAGATATAGCTTAAATTCATAAGATTTGATGTTGTTCATAGTAGGATTTGATTGAGTTCGGGTTTTGATAGATTTGGGACGATTGGGTTTTGTTTTTTATGGATTGGCTATTAGATTCAGTTTCTGAGGTTATGTGGGATTGATTCGATGTTTCAAAATGTCGAGCTTCGATCGATACAGATTTCAGGTTGTTATATTGTGGTTTTCTGTTGAAGGGACTAAAAATATAATTTTCATGATTCTAAATAATTGGAGGACTAGACTTGATATTTTGCATATTTGGGTTTAATTTGAATTTTTGGATAGTTGGGGATTGATTTATAATTTTCGAAAAGTTTGAGTATTGGTTTGTAATTTTCAAATACTTTGAGAACTAATTTTTAAATTCTAAAATTTTGGGAACAAATAATTTTCTGAGGTCTTAGGGACTAAAATATAATTTTTTAAAAGTTGAGGGTCCAAACTGTAACTTTAGGTAGATTTCGATTTTCGAGACGAGAGCAATAGATTTCTGATCGAAATAAGTTTTTTGACGTTCAACGAGTGTTTGCGTTTGCATTTCCTACATTTGATACATCCATAACACTAGTAAATTTTTTTTGACTTCGTCTGATTTATATATGCTTCAGCTTCTTGTTTCTGGCAGCGAGACCAGTCACCCACTAGTGGTGCTTGACTATATTGTCAGCTTGGACACCA
This sequence comes from Flueggea neowawraea, assembly GCA_948243855.1. NCBI lineage: Eukaryota > Viridiplantae > Streptophyta > Magnoliopsida > Malpighiales > Phyllanthaceae > Flueggea > Flueggea neowawraea. Next base: position 3,803 of record CAODLS011733612.1, on the reverse strand, counting down.
TATGAGTGCAATGGCAGCTTCAGACACATAGGTTATGTCTTCAACTCTATATAGTTTTTGTTGTTTATAATCAGTAATCTGACTAACAATTATTTGGCTAATTAATAATCTAATTTCTGTGATAATTCAAGATTAATATTACTGTCTTTCTGAAAAATAATTATATTATTATTTTCTATAATAAATCTTTTGATTTGCATGGTCGTCTGCTATTTATTTATTTATTTAATTATTTGCATAATATTATGATATGAGACTCCTAAATACAAGGTATGTAACCATTGGTATACCAATACTCTGTCAAGGCCCTAATAACCAGGGTAATACATTGACCGTGTGTCCGACCAGACAGACTCAATTTTTTCTTTGGTGGCTTAGTCGACATTGTTTATTCTATATGTTTGTAGTCCCATTATCTGACCCTACAATATATGACATATATATTTTTTGTACACATGATACTGTCTGATTGTATGATGTCTGCTATTCTGTATGCGAATGTTTTAACAAACATTTTTCAAAAATTACTATGTATATAGAGTGTATATTACATATACGTACTTAAGTGCGCAATATTTTTGAACTATTTTAAAAATGGCTTATGTGAGTCCCAAAGGCGATATGGAGTGTCATCCCTCATTGAGTTTTCTCACCCCATCCCTCAAGTATACTTTTTGGCATTCAAAAACCGTCTGATATCCTGATACTCAATTAGGCATTCCATTTGATAGTGAGTGCCATTTTAGTCACACTCTGTTTATTTTGTAGCAGAGCTTCATACTAGGTTGTTTTTGGGTTATTGAGTTTACATTTTATATTTTGGTTACATTGTTTTATCCGTATGTTATTCTAACAGTATTTTGATATATCTTTATTTTGGTATATTTTAACTTATAAAATGTGTCTTATTTTTATTTACTATAAGTTTTGTATCAATGAATGATTTTAAATGAATAATCTGGGTAGAATATCTAATTCTCCGAAGCTTATACGGGATGGACCAGGCCTCCGATTCAGTTCATCTTGTACGTCGATCATGGTCCAGAAACGAGTCGTGACAAACAAAACATGAAAGAAGTTTAGGTTACACAATTAGTATCTTACGCATGTAAATCATAAGTCCTACTGATATTGCGCACATAATAATGTTTAGGCATGTAAACCCCTATTCAAGCAAAGAAAAAGCTCAAAGGACCAGTTAAGCACGAAAAGGATGGTTAGAATGTTAATGTTGATGTTGCACGTGTAAGGGTGTAGTTGAGCACGCAATAAATTCGTGGAACCTGTCTGAAGTAGATAAAAGATACCGGGTATGAGAGGCAATGTAATTGTGCACTCAACGAGATAAATTATACAAGTTAGTTCATGTAGTTGCACAGTAAAGTTTTTGAATACGCGCCAATTTCAAAATTTAATATGGACAATAGCTATTGGAAAGCCTGGGGGAATATTGGGAATTATTGCGCAAGCAACTGATATCTTACGATCTGAAGCTATGTCTCAGGCCACACTACTCAATCTACTTTTGTATGCAAGTAAAATGAGTCTCAAAGGTAGAATCTTGCTAATTTTTAAAGTCAAAGTGCGTAAGACAAACTTACGTATGCAAGTGATATTCAGTTACACACACACTCAAGCACTAAAAGGCAAGTTAAAAACTAGAATCTCTGATACATTCCATTTGGATATGTGCTGAATTTAGGAGAATATACATTCCATATAGATAGCTTACGCACTTAAAGGATCGGTTAAGCACAAAATATTTTGTGCGAAGAGTTGAGAACACTTCTAGAAAGAAATGGGATTGAGTTAAGCACGCTTCTTCAATGCTTAAGCACACAGCTTTAAGGGAAGTTGGGAAGTTGAGAAGTTGAGCGCGTAATCATAGCTTACGCATGCAAAGGTTGAAGGATGACTGGACCTTTCGGGCATGCAAGTGGGCGTTATTCGCGTAGATGTTCTTACGTCATGTACTTTCTGTCAAGGATAACCTATGACACAACAGCTATATTTTGGGATAGAACGACTCTATTTTTAAGAGGAGTATAAACACAGTCAAGAACATCAGAGAGATTAAAGAAGCTCACTTATAACATTTGCTACATCATTTTGGCTTGCATTTGCTAATTTATTGCTCATCTCTTCATTCACCTACCTTTCTATTGTTTACTTGCAATCATTTGTGTTAGTGAGTAATTTAGTTAGGGCATTAAGTTTCCATTTGGAATTCATTGTAAAGTGATTTACTTGCTTGAAACATTGTAAGATTTTTTGTGTTTTGTTCCTTGTAAAAACAACAACATTGAAAGGCTTCCAAAAAAGAAAAATGACTAATTTATGAAAAACATTAACAGTGTAGTACTTATCTGTGCATTTCTTAAAACTAGTATAATTGACACGCACGTTGCGCTTGTGGGTTTTTTTGTTGTATTTGAGATAACAAAATATATTTTTATTGGTCATAAGATAATAATTGTTCATGATAGTGAAATGAGGCTAAAGATAGAAATTATTATAACGTATAAATATATCTAAGTTTTGGTATTTGAGACAAACAAGCAATATAATTTGTTAATTTTTTCTTTAAAATTTTTATGGGTAAGTTGTCCTCATCTTCATCCATTTGTTATTGGCTCCTTTGCTCTTTCTTTTGCAACGTGATTGCTTCCCACCATTTGTATGGTTCGCATCCAACTTCATCTCTATCTCTTTGATGGGTTTGTAATGTTGTTTTGTCATTTTGTCTTGAGTTGTTGTCTTTTATTCGATAACTTGAATTTTTTAAACAATGTTGTCTTTAATGTCAGATTTTGATTTTTTTAGCATTCTCAGATTTCACTTTATTGTTATTCTTCTGTGTGTGCTTGACTTTAGGTATTGAGTCCTCTTTTATAGGTTGATTTGTTTGTGCGATGAAGTGGTTAGTCTTTTAGGAAGCATATTTTAAAGATATTAGAAATATTAGAAATATGTATTCTTTGTCTTGGGACAATACCAATCTTTTGTAGAATTTTCTTTTGTATTTGTCATTCCCCTGTTTACAATTGGTTTTGGTGTCGGAGCTGGATTGTAATTTCCTTTGTTGACTTTCACAGGGTTGTCCTCTTAATTCTGATCATGTTTGGAGTTGGCTTAGGTGGTAATGTTGGGATTGGATGCAATAGCTAAAACAATCATTCTTTACGAGCTACATATAGGAGAAGTTTTGTCTACTGTATAGGCAATTGGTATAACATTTTGCTCATAACTTCATTCTTTTAGAGTAGTAATGGATGTCTTTTTTGGCAAAAAAATTGGTAATTAACATCAAATGATGCTTGTAATGTTGTATGTCAGAAGGAAGTTTAAACAAAATTCAAGTGTTAATGCAATCATATGCTCAAAAAATTCATAAATTTATATTGATCATATTGATCTATTAAATTGGAAAGAACCTCTTTATATACAATATTTTTTTGTATATGTTCCATTCAAATCTCTGCTTTTTTTTTCTTTTTTCATCAAAACTTTTGTAGTTGACATGGAAGTTCCTCTTGATAATGTCACATATAATTGACCGTGCAAGAAAACTTGTTGAGGTAGATACACTCCAACACTAGGAATTGTCTGTCATTGTGCTTTATTTATCGTCATAACAAAGCATAATCATATAGAAAATTGTATTCTGACGAATTTGAAAGGATATCCTTGATCTTCAGATGGAGAAAATGATATCATTGGTAAGACAACATGTTTTCCAGCATGTTGCCCAACTAAGATTTTTGCGTGGATAACATTGTTGGAGAAACCTTTGCACACCATTC